>NCKU01002974.1:0-16793 GCA_003675995.1 Dinothrombium tinctorium | reverse complement strand
AAAGAATCTCTCATTCTTATGAAATATTCAACAACATTGCCCCTAAACTAAAAGTTATTTTCAATCATAAATTTAATAAGAATTTTCTAAAGCGAAAAAATTTTGAAAAGAAAAAGAAAAGAATTTAATTTTTTGGTTGGAGCTTCGAAGTCATATCAAATTTAATAAATAGCAAAGGAGAATGAAAAGATTTTAAACGTTGATGTTAAGAGTTCATTATGAAGAAAATATTTCACTTTTTCAGCTTACAAAGCTTATCAAAGAAAGGCGAAAAGAATGCTAAATTGAAGTGAACATTAGCATTTCAAATTTTTAAAACAAAATCTTAAACATTTTTATGTCAAAATATAACATCATAAATGATTAGTTTTATTTGATATCTTTTTGCTTTTATTTGGCAAGAGAATAAATCTAGAAAAAAAAGTCAAAATTGAGTTCTACACAAATAAAGAAACAAAATAGCAAAATAAGATATAAAAGGAATATCGATTTTAAATCATATTTTAGAGAACAATTTACGAGATTAACTTGAACATTGCTCATAAGCAAGTGTTTTACACAACGAAGAACATACAACGCTTGCGAAAACAAAATGATTCTGGACGACAAAATTTTTATGGTTTCGAGTCAATCGACGATTTAATAGCTACAAAAGTATGGGGATTCTAAGTTTAGAAACGATCATTACCTTGTCTTTTTTCATCGAATCGTGTCTTGTTTGAAAAGCAAATATACATCTCATCTTTTATTCTTTAAAAAATATAAAAAATGCTCAAACAAAACTTAGCAAAGCTTTGCTTTTTCACGTCATCTATTTTGTTTTGAGATTGAAACAAATTTCACAGCGCTCAGGAGTTTAAGAGAACTTAAATATTCAAACACTTTTCGAAAAAGCAAAATGTTGCTCGAATTGAAGCTCAAATATTCTCTTGAAATGCGAAAAGTTTCTTTTATTTGTTTATTTAAATACCCAAAAGTATAGAAAACGTACCTTTTTCATGCAAAAGTCTTAACGTATTCACATAAAAAGCTTTAACGTTGCGTTCATTCGTTAAATTATTTCACTTTTATTTGTTCGTCTCAAAACATTTATCGTAAGCAGGTTATTAAACTGTCAAATACACAGTGATAATAGTTTCATTTTTGTTCTGATGATTATTTACAACTACACGAATAGAAAGAAGATGTGAAGCCAATTTTCACATTGTTTCACGACTTCAGCTTTATTTTTGTTTCAAGTTAAAATTTTCACGATCCAACAAAGAAAAAATGAATTAAAATTTAAATGCAAATTAAATTCATCACAGTTTTAAAATCTGTTTCGCTTTTAGTGACAATACTTGTAATCCTTTGAATAAACTTAATCAAACTTGTTCTAAAAAGTTTTAGAATTTGAAACTTAACAAACGTGAGCACAAAAATTCTTTTACGATTTATAAAAAGTTTTCAATCTTTTAAATTTCACAACTATTCAAAAGTATTTTACAAATTTTCTCTAAAAAAAGAAATTCACACCGAATGGATGTGAGAAGGATGAGAGAGAGAGAGAGCTAACGTAGGTAATACGACTAGTAATGAATGATTTTCACTTTTCTCGCGAAACATTCATTGCAAACTGAATGAAGCAAGAAAGTAAAGCAATTTCGTTTCGCTCATCAAAAAGCAGCTTGAGTTTGCGTATTCAACTACTTTTCTTTTCAGTGAAATAGTTCTTCTCAAGAAACATCTCAAAATTTAGTTTATCTTCACATTTATTTCAAGTATGTTTTTTAATGATTTCAAAATTTTAAAATTATTTTTTAATTTTTATATTTTGATTTTATTATATGATTCTTTGACAAAAGTTAACTGTTGAAAATCGTCAATTAATGATGCTTCAAATAATCAGGTAAAGTTATAGAGATGTGCAAAATTAGTCGACATATCTTTTAGTCACCTAACATGAGTGTTTTTGAGAATTGCTCAATTTTCTAGTTATAAGCAAGCAATTGTGTCGAGATTGTTGGATTCAAAAATAAAAAAAAATCAAAACTTAAAACTCAAATACTTTTTAAATGATTTTTCTCACTTTTATAATTAAAAGTTCGTAGAAAATGTAAATTTTAACCTAATGATAATTAAATATTAGATCGAGCAAATATATAAACGCTTAATTATAATTTAAAAAATAAAATAAAAAATGACGAGACAGAAAATATAAACGCTAATCAAATTTTAATATTTTCAAAACAATCGCGATATAAAAAAATTAGGATTAGCGGTTCCAATTAGGCAAAAAAATTTTAAGCAAACTAAAGAATTCAGATGACTAAAGAAATTCATTTGCGAAATGCATTAGCGAGCCGAGAAATCGTTTAAAAGCTTTAAGAATTTTAGTTGAAAGAAAATATTCATGCTTTTGAATATTGTATGTTATAGATTTAGGTTATATAAAAAATGAAAGCTCTTAAACGCATATTTCTCTATACTATGCATTTTCTGCATTTCTCTTTCGATTTTACTATTGTATTTGATGAAGTGCAAATATGCATTTTGCTGCTTTTTAAACATGAAAGCGAAAATTCACATTCTAAACATTTTTTCGTTTTCTTCTTCTTTTTTTTGCAAAAATGTTTTAAAATGTTTTAAGTAAATTAAGCGAATTGAATGGTGAAGAAAACTTTGTTAGAGAAATTCTAGACGTTCAAATAAAAATAAATTTGAAAATGTTTAAAAATTGCTAAAGTTATAGTAGCTGTTAAAATTGTTATTTAAAAATTCAAGAAATAAAGAATGAAATGAAACATACATGAAACAAAAAGTAAATTATCTTTAAAGAAGCAAAAGTAAATAAATAAATAAGAAAATTTTATGACCTCGTTCAGGACATTTGACTAGAAACTTTGTTATCAATTGTAGAATTTTAAAGTTGGTTTGTTTTAAAATTAAATAATTACTTAAAACCTATTCGCTGAATAACACTTTTAATGTGATCATCTGTTTTGACAAATTGTTTTGAAATTATTGAAATACTCTTGAAAGGTGGAAATTTTTTTGTTTTTATTAACTTTATTTAACAGAATAAAATTTTGCTTATTTTAATCATTTGTTTTTATTGTTTTTGGTAGGAAGCTAATCTTTTATAACTTATCATAATAATTTATACAAAAAAGTTAAAAACATTCAAAAAATTAAAATCGAAATGTTACAATTTTGTAATCACACAATCCCATATTCAGGCTGATATTTGTCTAATTTACATTTAAAAGTACTTTTTCGAATCAGATGGGCCAATTTCATTAGGTGGATTGTCTCATGTTTGCAAATTTTTTTACGAAAATCGTTTTTTTAATAAATGTGCTTAAAAGGTATATTTAATTTTGATGTTCATTGACATGTATTTTGATAATTAATGTTTGTGATTGATTATTTTCAAATTCTGCAACTTTTTGCAAGTTTTGTTTTCTTTATTTAAAAATGAAAAAATTATTGTTAAAGTAGACAGTGAAGAAATAATTGGATTCATAAATTTAAAACTAGTTTTAGAATTTTTTTATTTTCATTATTTAGTTGTGTTCTTTGATTAAATCTGAAACTGTGAAACTTTGCCTCATTTTTTACCTTGAACATCTAGATAGATGTAAAATAGGAGAATTATTAAAGAAAAGTTAATGTTTATATTTTAAAATTTATACACATTTTGCATTGTATATTTTTAGACTAACAAATAGCTTTGGAAAAATATTTCGAAGAATAAAGTCATTTGTAAAGCTTTTTATATAAACATTAAGATTCCTTCAGCTAAAAAAGGTACGTTCACAACGTTTTTGGCTATTTGTTTAAACAAACAAAAGTAATTTTTCGCTTTTCAAACTGATATTCTAGCTTCAAATCGAGAAAAATTTTGCGCTTCGAAATTTTTAAAATATTTAAGATTCTTCTAAATCCCATTACTTTGAAAAATTTGTTTCACTCTCTAACCAAAATATATTATGTGAAAAGGCAAATCATTGTGTTGCTAAGTTTTGTTTAATCTTTTTTATATTTTCAGACAGTAAAAATGTGTTTATTGCTTGCTTTTCAAACAAAGTACGGAATCGATAAAAAAGAAGTTAGCGATTGTCTCTAAACTTAAAATCGCCATACTTTTATAGCTATTAAATCGTCGATAGACTCGAAACCATAAAAATTTTGTCGTCCGGCTTCATGTTGTCTTTTCAAACATTGTATACTCTTTGAAATCGAGAAAACCTACTTTTGAGCAATGTTCAAGTTAATCTCGTAAATTGTTCTCTAAAATATAATTTAAAATCGATATTTAGCTTCCTTTTATGTCTTATTTTACTACTTTGTGAACAATTTTGTTTTTCTATTTATGTATAACTCAATTTTGACTTTTTTCTAGATTTATTTTCTTTTCAAATAAAAGCAAGAAGATATAATGAAATAAAGTTGATATTATTATTATTTTTTGTACTTTTTGACATAAAAATGTTTAAGATTTTGTTTTAAAAATTTGAAATGCTAATGTTCACTTCARTTTWGYATTCTTTTYGCCTTTCTTTGATAAGCTCTGTGAGCTGAAAAAGTGAAATATTTTCTTCATTATGTGCTCTTATCATCAACGGTTAAAATCTTTTCATTCCCCTTTGCTATTTTATTAAATTTAATATGACTTCGAAGCTCTAACCAAAAAATTCTTTTGTTTTTCTTTTCAAAATTTTTTCGCTTTAGAAAATTCTCATCAAATTTATGATTGAAGAGAACTTTTAGTTTCGGGCTATGTTGTTGAATATTTCATGAGAGATTCTTTGATTCTACTTCACTTGTAAAAAATTTATTCAAATAAAATATTTATGAGCGATACGCACAAACAGATTTGAAAAATTTTTCTAAATAAAAATACTCAAGCTATAGATTTTTCCTTTTTAAAATTTTTATACTTTTACCGTTTCTTTTCAATTTTAGAAATTATTTTTATTTAATTTTAAAAACTTAAAAAATTCACAACTTTTGATTTAAAAAGTATTTTCAAAGTTTAAAAAGTTGCTTTAATTTCTTCATGGCACCTGTGAATTTTTTTTTAATTTTTTCAAAATCGATTTGAACAATCAAACCAATCATGATTAATCTAAATACGAGTGTAATTTTTTAAATAAGCTGAAAACAAAGTATACAAATTGAAAGCTAATATTTGCATATGTTGAATTATTTTTCTCATTTTTATAAATTATTTCGACCACTTTTTCACTATTTTTCGATTGAGTATTATATTGAATCTCAATTTTTGCCTTAAAAAGGCTTCTTTGACTTTTTAATTTATTTTATCTTTACTTCTTGAATAATTCTTGAAAATAAAATAGTGACCGTTTTTATACAACAATCTCTGATTTTTAAAAATAAAATATGAATACTTTCATTCCCTTTAAAATTCAACTTAGCTCTAATTTATAATTTAAGAAAATTTAAGATGCTTAAATCTAACTGTTTGACTAATTAAAGCAGAGAAATCAGTTTGTAGAAGTTAAAAAGTGATTGAGTCAAGATATCGGCTAGTGATTGAAGCAATTTTACTTTGAGCATTGCAAAGATGTTTGATGTAGAAAAAAATTAGAAATCATAAAATTTTTCTTAAGACTTTAAAAACATTCAAATGTTATAAAAATAAGAAATTAATTATAATCAATTGAATAAAACCTTTTGTTTAAAAGTTGTAGAATAGTTTCACTTACTGGTAACTTTGAAACTGTGAGAAATTATGCTTACAATTCAATGATCACGAATTACAATTCTTTCATTACCTATTTATATAAGTGAGAATGCAATCTGTTTGGTCATATCAGACTGAAGCAATCTATGCCCAAAGAAGCGAGAGAAAAGACAGACGAAATTGATTGAATTGAAAAGCATTTGTATGGTCACAGCTTATGGGTGATCTAGCGTTTACTCGTTCTAAATGATCATGAAAGTTTGTTCTGAAAGTTGGATTATTTTGCAAGGCTGTCAATCACAGCTTTTGCTGTTATTGAAAGCGAGAGATACTGAAAAGCATTTGAATGGATGTACTTTTTGAATCTTAAGTTTATAGTTCTTGAAATGTAACAAAAAGAATTGTTAGCTTTATTCACTAAATTTCACTTCTCCTCTTATCTTCATTCACTTCTGTCTTGAACAATCATTTGAAAAATCTAATTTTAAAAAAATGTTTAGTGGCATTTTAAAAAAATAACATCGCATCAACAAATAATCGCATTTAAAACGTTTTTGTATAAAAATCAAAATTAAACTTTAAGTGATACATGGGTTATTTTAATATAAAACAATCAAATATATTTAATAAGCAATCGATTTCTCATAAGAGAGAAAAAGTAATTCAATTCAAAGAAAGTGAAGAAAAAATATTAATAAAGTTTGGTTCTAGAAATATGGAATGACAACATTCGTATTTTTAAAAAAATATTGATGGACACGGGAGGTCTTTATTGTCGCATTTCTGAGTTCAATACTTCTCGAGACATTTCCACTTCTTTGACAACTGAGGCTTTTTTCATCTTTTCTTTATTTCATTCTCAGTCAACTTTGCTTTGCTTCAATCAGCAATAAAGTTCTTTTTGTTGTTCAATCAAAATGATAATGCAATTCATCTCGACAAAGAGTCTATTCTACTCTCAAGTTTTTCGTCGCAGTTTTATAGATTTTTCTAATTTCTAGTTTTCCTTATTTAAAAATTAACACTAACAAAAGAAAAATAATTTGAGTAACTAATGATATAAAATTGTTTCAAATATAATTTTAAAAACAACAAATAATTGAAAATATTGCCAGAATTGAATATAAATCGAAGAACTTCATTTGCATAATTTTACGCAGAAATAATAATTGTGATTAAAGTTAAGTAAAAGCTTGGTCCCGAGTTAGCTTCACATTTTAATTTTTAAAGAATTTGTTATAATAACTTGGAGTTTTTTCATGTTACTTCACATGCAAACATAAGAGAAAGTGAAAAAGTTAAAATGTATACAGACCTATGAATAATGAATTAATTGTGAATATTCTTCATAATGAAAGAGTTTCTTTTTGCATTGTTACTCAAAGGTTTGCAATCACTTTGAAATGAGAAAATAAAGTGCCAAAAAGCTGTTGTTTTTCTGATCTCTGATTTCTGAGTCAGAAATCACAAGAACCGCAAGCATAGCATACAGCAGCCCTCAAATTACTCACATTTGTTAGAAAATAATGAATCAGTTGAAAAGAGCTTTTTCCGCAGTATCTGCACTTGAAGGTTGAATATTATTTATTAAAATCATTTACATTTCAATTGATTTCTACAATTTTTGTAAAGTTTTTAATTATTAAAGTAAAGACAAATTTTTTCTGTTCAAACAAACACAAAAGCAGACTCACTCCGCTGTTTTGATGGAAGCGTGGCAGGAAAAAAGTCTAATAAGAATTATTGTCATTTTTGAACAACCGTATTACTGACTTTCACTTATTTGGCATTAATTCGACAAACTAAAACCTGCTTATTTAGACACGATTGACAAGACTGCTGAATTGAGCTTTTGAATGTGTCTGTGTATGAACCTTGTCTCGAACGCTGATCAAAATTCATGCGTTGCCAAGTGATCAGATTTTAAGTAAACAATCCTTGATTAACATTTTTTTGGAGCTATTCATTGTTTTGCCAGAAATTTCTTTTAAGTAATTTTTGAGTTTATTAAAATGATGTACTTCTCTAAGAAATCGGAATGTACCACTTGAAAAGTGATAAAACTTTAAATCGCGAACAGATTTAACTGTTTACCTTTTAACAACTCAAGTGCTATTTGCTTTATAAGAATAAAGATAATTCTAGTTTCAATGTCGATTTTTTTGAACACTTTGTTCACTTAAAATAACAACATTTCGATATGCTTTTACATAACCTTTGCTTTATTTTTAAAAGAATACAGTGAACTTGCATAATCAAACGTAAATTTTACTATTTGAAGAATACTTAAATGAATCTCTAAAAATCGTAATAACTGTTAAGAAACAAGCACCCTATTTTATCTTATTTGTGATCAAATATTGATAAAAAAATTTTTGCGAATACTTTAAAACAAAATTTTATCAAATTTTAAACAAATACATTTCACAAATTATACATTTCTTTGGTTACTTTAATATTTTTCGACTTTTGTTACTAAAAATTTGACCTGAAAATTATCAGAAAAATTTCACTGAATTTTATTAAATAAACATAAGGAACTAAAATAATAATATTAAAATTAAATTATTAATAAAAATTATATTAATATTAAAATAATATATACTATATTACTATTAATATATAAATATTATTTATAATTTATTTTATTAAATAAACAAGTATTTCTTGATATGAAGAAATGGAAAAATTCAGATACTATATCTTTCTCAGGATTTTGTCAAATAAGTTTGATTCCATTGTGAAATCGATTCAATCGCTTGTGTCAACTCAGATTCATTTTTTCTTGTACATTTGTTGTGGCAATTGATTTTAATTCTTCATACTCTTTAAAGAATTCTTCTTTGCAGTAAGCCAACAATCTATCATCTTCATTTCCAAGTAATTTTAGTAAATAATCATAGTGAGAGTAATTTTTGTGAGAATTGGTTCTATATCAGAACGTTTGAAGAAAATGTCATTTTGGAAGTTATTGAAATTTCGCGTCTTGAATGGAAAAAAATTTCTTGAATAGAAAGTTTTGAATTGTGTATATGAGAGAATTGAGTTTTTACATTCATGAAACTCGTAATCAGATGTAAAACATTTTTCAAAGCAGATGTTAATCCATTTTCTTGTTCTTTATTTGACTAAATAGATATTGAAGACTAATTCGATCGACAAAGATTTTTATCACAAAAATAATACGTCGCTTAATTTGCTTCAATATTTTTGTGCTTACATTAAAATGGTCACTCATTATTATATATAAGCATTGATTTATTCAGCAATCGACAAAAAGACTCTGAAATTATCTTCACGTAAATCTATTTCATAAAACTTTACGATGTGTTTGTTATTAATTTAAAACAATCAGTTTTGAGAATAATGGTATAAAATGTTTTGAATGCAACTCTTAATAGCTCGATATATGTAAATCTTAAATAAAGAGCTATATCCAAAGCTTCTTATAAGAACAGGTGCGTTATTTATTTGAACCACATAATTGTGATATCGTCTTCCAGTTTCTTTTATTATGACGTTAGGAAATTGTCAATGAGCTCATTAATGATGAAAGGCACAATGATGAATGAATTCCCATTGTGACTTATAAATTTAATTCATTGTACTTGTTTATTGTATTTATGATGTTCATCATATGTTTTAACGATTGACATTCGTATAATATAAACAAATTTTTGATTTCCAAAAAGGAGAAAAAAGAATTATAAATACTTTTTCTTGCGTTAACACTGCATAAACTTGTGATGATCCTCTTTAGAAATTGTCATATCTATATGAATTATTTGTTTGTTTAGGATGGAAATTTATTACTTCAAAATGGTTTTAAAATTCCTTGTTATATAAAACTTTATAGATAAAATTTTTCAGAGCTATATAATCTTGATTATTTTTATAATTTTCAATAAAGCATTTTCAAAACCATATGGATATGTATGTTCTTTAAAAATACTTTGAATTAATTTTGATAATATATTTAAGCATGTTACTTCAATACTCAATATCAGTGGATTTTTTCGATAAATTTCTGTTAAAAATTGCATTTTAAATTTCATCTGACTCTATATATAGTTCTTATTTCAATTTTTAAATCTTCAGTTTAAGATTTTGCATAAATATCATCTGAATCCTCTTGTTTGTAATAATCAGAAAGTTTCCATTTTTCCAAATTTTCATTTTCAGATTCTAAAACTAAGTATGAATTTGAAGTAGTGCTTTTATTTTCACTTTCACATTCATTTTTTGATATTTTTGATAGTTAAGTAATAAGACTATTTGATTCTCTGATTTAAATTTTATATTTTTGTACGTGAATCAAAGCAAATTTTCAAACATTTTAAGTTGAGTTTTACAATACTTTTCTGTAAATAATTAATTAATTTTTGTTTACAGTCAAAACAAAATATTAAAATTGAAATTAATAATAAATTTAGCATTTGTTATACTTTTTTGGGACATAAAGTAATTAAATTGTGAAATTTTTGATTAAAATGCCCTCAGATTAAAATCAATACTATCCAAAAACGTCTAAAGCACTCTAAAAATTTCTTAAATCTCAAGAACATTTTAAGAATCTCAATAGATTTCAAGAATTTTAAAAATTAAATAAACACAAACAATGACAAGCGTTTTGTTTCGTGAATTAATCGAATTTATATTGCATATAAATTACACAACACTTATTGTATATGAATGTTGATGATAGCGTTTATTCTAGAAGAAAGCCATCAGCAGCTTTACATTAACTTCAAGATTGATGAGTTTTTGATGATAATATTGAATTGAATGATAGTACATCATTCATAATCAAGACACTTAATTTTTTGCATCTTGCTTTCCTATCTTCAAGCGATTATCAATTTGTTTTTTAATAGTCAGTAACAACTTTCCGACCACCGTTCTTTAATGTTACAATCAAAATGAATGGTAAGAAAAAACTTTTCTCACTTTTAATGACAAAAGCAAACTTATTCATTTATGCGTTCCATCTTTTTTTTAATCAAAAAGATGCAGTTACAGTCCATTTTTGTGCAACTTTTACTTGAAGCCGCAAATTAATTCATTTATCTAAATTTTGTCTGTTCAGTTCAGTCCAAACAATTTATTCCTTTAACTCCTTTAAGCTAACTCTCAATAATTTGTTTGTTTTCCTTGCTGTTTCTTATGTTGTGTTCTCCTTTAGTCTATCTCATTCTATGTTCTCGAATCGATGTTACTCGAAAGACGCACATTTATAAAAGTTTTTGCTCGCTTTGTAATAAATCGAAATCATCTCTCATTCTAACAACTCGTGTCCACTAGCGCAAATCAATTGGACATAAGCTTTCAAAACGATTCTGTATTCGAAATAAATCCTCCAAATGCCACTCATTTCTAAAAAAAGTTTTCACTTTTTTGCTTTGCGGTCAAGAACTTGTCAAGTAAAAGTGAACGATTGTTTAATGCAAATATTATATTAATGCATTATACTAATCTTTGTGTTTTTTTAGTTAAGTTTTTATCATTTTTCTTTTATTTATATATTGAAAACAAATACTTTACAAAATTACCTTTAGAAATGAGATTCTTCAAAATTATAAATCTAGAAAATTTTCACCAAACTAGGAATCATTACATGAAATCGCATTTATCTTTGATCAAGTAAAAAGTATTTTATTTTCTATCTTACATCAAATCTTAATCAAGGAGGGGTCAAGTATCAACAAACTTTTAAGATTTAAGCCGACCGCTAAGGATAATGTTTTTTATTTGTTTGTAATTCGGGAAATCATGGATTTTCTGAATCTCGATTAAATCATTTTACGTTTTGCCATACGTTTCTACTTTTCTTTTACAGAAAGTGACATCCTTGAGTTTTTTATCCTTTTTCATCTAATCACTCTGATTATTTTAAAATTTTCACAATTTTTAAATTGTTCGATTAACTTATTTACAACTTTCAGCTCAAAATGCTATAATTTAAATTCGCTTTCATCTTTTTCCATTTGACACTTAAAAATCACGTATCATTACAAAAAGTTGCAAGATTAAAATTATGTTCATATTGAAAAACTTTAAGGTCTTCAAATTGTTTTTACAAATTTTATAATACAAATCAATACAATACAATATTTACAAAATATGAAAAAATATTATTTTTTCTTTTTTATATTGAATAGAAAATTGTGAATGGAGGTTAGGTTAGGTTAGGTCTGGTTGGATAATCGTGCATCGATTATCCATTAATTATTATTATTATTATTATTAAATTCATAGTCTCTTTATGTTGATTTAAATCTAATTAAGAAGCTTTCAAGACTTTATACTTAACAAAATTAAAACAATTGTAACAAAGTAAAAATGAATGTGTATTAGAAAAGTAATAAGTAATCTATAAATGAAGCTGAAAAAATTAATCGATTTTCCACCTTATCTGCCTAACAATTAAATTATGATCTAAATTTTGAAGTTTATAAATATGCATTTTTCATGCAACATTTTCTGATGTGCTGTTATTATTTTTTTCATTTTTTTAAACAACAATAGTTTATGATGAGTAGTACAATGGATATGAAAAAGTAGATACTGAAAAATTCGATTTATATTTAAAGAGTAACAAACGCTACTGAGGCGCCGAATGCATAATCAAACTTAAATTTTGTTGCACATAACTGCACTCAAAAGTAAATCAAAATTTTCACACATTTTAAGAGTTGATAGACAAACTGAATTTTCAACAAATCACTAGTAGAAGAATTGTAAATAAAGGCGCTTTTAAAGTCAGATCTATATAAAATGTCTTTTTATAAATCCGACTAACTCCTTCTTACCAAGAGAGTGCTCTGACCTCTAAGCTACTGTCAGATTATCTTCACTCGGGGATGCGAGACGCGTGGAATTGACAAAAAACTTCAAACCAAATAGTGATTAATGGTTGACCATTATCTGCTTAGCATTTATAAAAGGGATAAAATTTCGAATTGGGATTTAATTCAATTGTACACAGTTTTCGGCGGCTGGTATTTTTTGCACTTAAGACTTCCAACTTTTTTACATTTACTGTATCACTTTTAAAATTAAATTAATTTATTTTTTATATATATAAAAATCTTATTCTATATTATTTCAATCACTTTGTTAAAATCTTAAAAAAAATAACTAATATTTCAAAGCTTAAAATTCTCTAAATTTCTTTCAGCTATTTAAAATTTGATTCCGAAATTTGGTTCATCTCTAGGATTTAATTAGATTCTCGTAAGTGTAAAGAAATGATTTATTTCTGTATGAGTTAACATTAGTTTTTTCTCATTTAATCATTGCGAATACAATCAAACTGAAATTAGTATAAATCTTATAGGAACTTAATATTCTTGCTCATTTAAGTTTGCAACATTAAATTCTTTTTCGAACAAATTGTTATCGTTTAAAACTTTTAAGACTATTTTCAAAAGTGAGGGAAATGCTTTTTATATTTGCAATTTTTCGGATCATTGATATCATCCAAAAAGAAAAAGTTGAGGGAACTGAAGTGCGGTTACTTGTCTTTTGCATTTGAACTTTATAAAAATTTAATTGACAATTAATAATATTCAAAAAACCTTTCATATCACTTTAAAAATGATTGAATCAAAATTTTTACGCAAGGGTTTTCTTCAACAAGAGGTTGTAGATATAATGAATATGAAGCTATAGCTATTTGGATATGCATCACGAATAGATTTTTTTTTTACTTTATTATCGAACCAACAAGAAAGCATTTTCGACAACATGTTTTTAGGGTTTCATTCATTTTTGTTGAAAAGACCTATCGATTGCTGTATCGAACATAAAATATTTGAAACATTCTTAATAAAATTATGTTTTGAAGTGTCAAAAATAGTAGTTAACATATCATCGATTGAATTAGAATCAATGTTTCGATAGTTTTCATTAAGTCAATGCTCGAGTTTTGAGTGAAAACAGCTTTGAAAAAAGTAAAGAGAGAAATTTGAAATATGCTTACGAGAAAGAATTCTGAATGTTGACCGAATGAATTCAATGAAACTTTATATTCAAACTTAAAATTGACAAATTTTTGTTATGTCATTTCATTTACCTCTTTATGTTTAATTTTTTGGCAAAATATTATTCAATATTGTTAAAAAGGACAAATTCATAAAGGAATATACAAATGTATTGTTTCAGTGTGTTTATGTTTTTTGGGGAAATAAAAAATTTTTAAATATTTAAAATTTAAATAAGTTTCATTTTTTCTCTTGTTTTCAAAATGGTGCACCCACTTGTGTTTTCATCTTTAAAAAAAGTTTTTCTACAAAATCCGATGTCATTTTCATGTCCTGAATGAAAAATGTTTGGCCTTTATTTTCAACATATTTATTGGTTTGGTTTAGATAAAATTGCGAATTATAGTCACTGACTGTACATCCTTACAGTAAAAGCAATTAAACAGAACTCTGAGAAAACTATCAAAATTAGAAATAAAGTTGAATTTGAATGGCTTACTATAAATCGAAATACAGAGTTGAGTTTCAATGCTTTTCTATCAGCAAAAATGATAAAATCGTTTGATTTTCAATAATGAAGAATACATCAATCATCAATCAACAATCAAAGTTTTCTTGTGTTCTCATTTAATTTGATGAACATTTTGACATTTTAGCAAAGCGCGTTTTATTGTAAGAATTAGCTAAAATTGCAATTTTCGTATTCAGACAACATTAAAACACAATTCAATTTACTTCGGAAATGATGTTTTTCGTTATCACACAAATTTAATTTTGCACTTCTTGAAATATTTTTATTTTTTGTTCATTTGGTACTCCAATGAGGTTAAATGTCTTTTGATTTGAAATTTCTTTTATCCTCAAATTGTTGTATTACTTAAGAATTAAGTTGAGTTTTTAAGAAAAATTCAATTTAAAAAGTTTATTCAAAATGAAGTAAAAAGTTTGCTCTTGATCTTTAAAAACTTTTTTTAGAATTTATCATTTAATTTATCCATTTAATGATAGAAACGACACAAAATCAAATATTAAAACTTTTCCAACTTTCAGCTATAAAAGTAAAAAAGAAAAACTTTTTTACATTAGCACTCATGGGGTTACGAAACAAAGCTTTCAAACGGAACTAATGTTTGCTTTGACAATGCATAAAAGAGAAAATTGTCAATAGACAGCGAGTTATGTAAATCTGATATTCATTAATTTTGTTAGTGAAGTCTCTTAAGAAAAAACCTAATTAAAAATAGTTTGAACAGTTTTTAAATCTAAAACATAGCCTTTTATATATGTTTAATTAAAAAACAAAATCATAAATTTTTATTTTGAAAACGATGCTTTTTATTCATCAAGTTATATATTTTTGGCTTAACCTGTATAAATTTTTGCGTCTAGTTTGTTTTTGACATTTGAAAAGTAGAAAAAGCATCGCGCGCTTAAAATCTTTTCTTCTATTCTAGGATAATAGGAATCACAAGAAAACTTCTTCTCTATCCAGATCCCGACTTTAATAAAACTTTGTTTACAGATAAAACTTCATGTTTACATGAAGTGTAATGTATTTATTTTTATTTCCGTCACCGTTATTCGCTTACAAATTTTAACATTGAGTCTATGGGAAATTTTTTTCGATTTCGGGCTAAAATCTCAACCGATTTTCACACGGTTTGTTTTAAAGAAAGTTCTCTTCAGCTGTAATTTTGTTAAATAAAAGCTCGTGAAAAACTACTTCAATGCATATTAACATAAACGATTGATTTAAATATAAAATGAATGCAACGCGTTATGAGTTTACCGGTTTAAAAAAAGTGAAAAACAATTAAAAATCGATTGATATTTCACCCTGCATTCGAAAAAATTATCTCTAGACTTTATGTTAAACTTTGCTTGCGAAAAACTTGTTTCAGGCGCAAAATTCGCACCAATGATGGAGGTTATTCTTAATAAATATTCTAAGTTCTATTATCATGCTAAGTTTCATTGAAATGGATATTGGTCAGGAAAATAGTTTTATTAGAAAGGTAAGTAAAATATTAAAAATTTAAAAACTCATAACATTTTTGATATTCTTTCTCACAATTTTCTTTTGAGAAAAAATTATTATTTTGCATTAATCCTTTTTCCCTTTAACTAAATTCAAATATTTCATAAATAAGGATAAAATATAAAGCTGTGGATTGTTTCATAATCCCAAAAAGTATTAAATTGAAGATTTCTTTTGATGACGGTCCTATTTAAACATATTATAACGAAATCTACAAAATTTAAAACATTCCCACTGTTGAAAAAACTTTATATAATTAGTAATCAATACAATTGTTGATATTAATAGATAATATTCCTTTTTTAATTGAGGTTTCTGCAAAGTTTGACTCAAAATGGAAGTAAGTAATAAAGGAAAATTGCCAGAACATCAAGAACTACAGGCCAGGCTGACAATTGCTTAAGGCACATGTTTAAAATCCAAAGAATTAAAAGTTTTGTGAAAGGAAAATGTTAAAGGATAAAAGATTATCAAGGATCTTAGTTTTCTATACAAGTGAGAAAAACTTTTATTTTTCAATCAAATAAAGTTTAAAACCTCTAAAAATCAACTTTTAATAAAAAAATTCTTAAATATTGTTATTAATGGGATTTTAAATTTAATTTGCTAATATTGTAAGCAATTGTATTTATTACTAAGCAAATACATTTTTTTCATTTCGCTGATGTAGTTCTCTTCCTACTATAGATTTAGTAATTGTTTTTCATTAATAACAATATTAAATCCCTTAAAAGCACGATATATGTCAAATACATAAGAGTCAAACAATTAAAAATGATAAAATATAAAAATACACAATAAAATTTTTGAAAATCATATAAGTCATTATAAGTTGGTAAAAATATGAATTTTTAAAATAATATACGAATAATGATCGGCCACAAATATTTTTCCATTAAAAATTACCTTTTATTTTCCATTAGATAAGTCGTCGTATCATAAATTTGATGTATTTTTATGAATGCCAGTAGTAGACAGGGCAACTAAAACCCGCCGCCATCTTGAATTTGTGACGTCATAGCGGGTTTAGTGCCCTACTTGAAGGTTATTTTTTGTTTGTGACATAGACGTCACCGATTACTCA
>NCKU01002973.1:0-16796 GCA_003675995.1 Dinothrombium tinctorium | reverse complement strand
GCTCAAAAATTTTTCGTTTCAAACACTTATTAGTTGAACTTTTGCACACTGCGTAATGAGTAAGAAGTCCCTTGCGAGCAGAGCGATGCGTTCAAATTTTCGCTTTCGTTTTTCGAACTTTTTTCGAAAGCAAAACTTTTGCGAACGATGCTTGAAACGCTTTTCGCACACGTCTCACGCGACAAACGAGATTAAACGCGTGGTCGCGGCGCATAGCGAGTGGCGAACTGTGGTCGGTTTGGAAATTCACGCGCAGATCAAAGCGGAATCGAAGCTGTTTTCGCCGTCCTCTTCGAACTTTTACTCCCCTCCGAATTCGAACGTATCTTTCTTCGACTGTTCGCTTCCAGGCACATTACCTGTCCTCAACCGACGTTGTGTGGAAGCCGCGCTCAAGACTGCTTTCGCTCTTAATTGCACCATTTCCGAATCATGTACTTTCGATCGAAAGCACTACTTTTACGCGGATTTGCCTTCCGGTTATCAAATCACTCAACACTTGAATCCAATCGCCACAAATGGTCACATTGATTTCATTGTTTTCGATGAGTTTAAACCAAGCGATCTCTACAGTAAAAGAGTCGCTTTAACGCAAGTACAATTAGAGCAAGACTCTGGCAAATCGCTGCACGATGGAGCAAACAACCGAAGTTTAATTGATTTGAACCGATGCGGTGTTGCTTTAATGGAATTTGTTTTCGCTCCAACCATTTACACTGCAGTAGAAGCTGTTTCTTTGGTTAAAGAACTTTCGCTTATTTTGAAAAAGTATTAACTTTAAATCGATTAACAATCACAATCTTTTTTTTTTCTTAGAATCGATTGTTGTACCTGTAAAATGGAAGAAGGAGCGTTAAGAGTCGACGTTAATATATCAGTACATAAACCAGGAGAATCTCTCGGAACAAGATGCGAAATAAAAAATTTGAATTCATTCAATTCAATGCAGGCAGCAATAAAATACGAAGCCCTTCGTCAAATTAATGTACTTGAGAACGGTGGTACAGTTGTAAATGAAACGCGTGCATTCAATGTCCGTAGTCAAGAAACAGTTCCAATGCGTGATAAAGAAGTAGTTCAAGATTACCGCTTTATGCCCGAACCAAATTTACCTCCAGTAATCATTAAAAAAACTGTTGACAAAGAAAGTGAGACAAACCCGAATATAGTAGTCATTGATAAAGTGATAAATCAATTGCCGATTTTACCGAAAGAAGAAAGAGAAAGATTAAGCAACGAGTATGGTTTGTCTTCCAAAAATTGTTATAAATTAGTTGAAAACGACAAACTTTGCAATTTTTTTGAACATATAATGAAAGAAAAGCCAATGCGTGATGCAAATGCGCTCTCTTGTTTTCTACTTGTTGAATTAATGATTTCTTTACGCCAGTGTAAAACGAAGTTTGAAAATGCACATATCTCGAGGGAAGCTGTCGGAGAATGTTTCGATCTCTATTATGAAAAAACAATTACTGCAAATACAGCCTGTAATGTTTTGAATTTGGTGATAAAAGGGGAAAAGACAAGACCAATGAATATCGTCGATGAAAATGGATGGAGAGCAGTGAACGACGAACAAAAGAAACGCGAAATTTGCATGAAAGCAATAGAAGTGAAAAAACATTACGCTGAACGATACAAGAAGAAAGGCCAGAATTATTCTTTGAAACAACTGACAATGTTTATTAAACAATATTCAAATGATGCAGTTGATGAAGAAGATGCAATTAGAATTTTGGATGAAATTTTACAGCCACCGAAGAAAAATTAAGGCGTGTTACGTATTTTGTCATTTCTTTCACCAAAAACCTTCGCATGCAAAACAAGCAATTGACACAAATATGTGAGTATGCCTTTCTACATATATGAAATATGTTTTGCATACAAATTTATCCTCAAACTGTGAAGCCTTGTGCAAAACAGCTTTTTTCCGTTTTATGTAATAAAGTAAAGCGATTGACTACTTCCTATGTTTTGAAGCGATTTGCGATCAATCGAGTGAATATAAAAATAAAATTTTGCCGATCTATCTATAGTTCAGTCTCCTTCAACTTTGTTTTCACGGTTTGCATTGACTTGTTGGCATTAAAAATCATAATAACGAAAGCTACTGAAGCAAGCGAATTTTTTTGTTTTTTCTTTAAAAAAAGATCATAATTTGGTCATAATTTGTGTTCCGTTTTCATTCAAAATTCATTTTCGCACACTCTAAACTATTTGCTATCTCTTATTCGTCAACCTCTAGCGGTTGAGTCAATTCATTTCCAATTCAGCAGTGAAACAAAGTTTCAAATCGTATGCTTGCTAATAGTCGCTATTGTACGTATAAGTAACTGTATTTCCATTTTAACCTTAAGCTGCGCAAATTTTTTTTGCGTCTCAAGTTTTTAATTTTCTTTTTGTTTGCAGTTAAAAAAGGAAACTCGCATTCAAGCTTCAAATATTCGTCGCATTTTTCTTTATTTGCGAACAAAAGTTAGTTAAGAAAACATTTGAGAACATGTGCTTAGAATCAATTGAGGCCATGCAGTTAAGAAACTTTTTCACTTCATTCGCGATTGAGTTTCGAACTGATTTACGTCTCGCGTTATTCATTTTCTGAGTTTTGCTTCGAAATGAATTCTTTTCTAACGCATTCATGTAAGTTTTTTAAACACGTTCTCGTTTATTTCTGCCTTCTTTCTTCGCATTATTTCATACAAATATGTTAGTAAATTTTGAAAGCATTTCTTATCGACGCATTGTGCTTTGTTTTAAAGTGAGTGTGTATATATGTGTGTGTTTGTGAATGTTTTTAAAGGCAAAATGCATTTCCAAAATATTTTTTAACAGCAATGCAATTTATTTGAAAGTTGTAATTTAAATTTTTGATTGAGTGCAACCTCAATTAGGTTCTTGTATCATTTCTTTGTAACTTTACTCGTTGGTATTATGCTCACACTTTGAATTGACAGGTGAGAAGATTTGTCTTCGTTTCTTTTTTGCAAATTTCTAACTTTGATGCGCTTAAATTGTATGTTTACAGGCATTAATTGTCTGTGAAGCAGGTTTCGTTTCGGTAAATAAAATAATAATATCGGGCTCATTGAGGGCTAAAAATGGAACTAGTTACGGTTTCTTGATTACCTTAAGTTATTCAGGTTCAGGCATTTTCGCGAACTTTACCTGCATTTTGAAGAAAAATATACGGAATAAAAAAAACTAAGCGCTGTGCTCTTGCTTTGCAACTGAAGAAAAAACATGAATTTTTATTTATTTTACAGTTTTCAACCTTTTTTCCAGTATTTCGTGCTTTAGATAATATTTTTTGCTTTTTCGTTATTTTTCTTTACAAGAAGTGTTCATTGCTGCTTTGCACACGATTGTTCCGAAAGGCTACTCGAATTTTCATATCAATCTTACATTTATCCATTTATCGCTTCATTCGAAGTTATTTCTCGTTTGGCGCATCTTTTTTCAATTACTTCACGAATAAAAGGAATGTAAGAAAAGATTGCGAAAAAATTTGATTAAAAAACTTGAACTCAATTTACAACTTCAGGATTCAATCGTGTTCTGATGTGAAGAATCGCAAGACACAGATGATGTGTGAGAAATTCATCGACATTCATTGTTTGCCATTCAATTGTTATCGTTTTTAGTTGTGAAAACTTCTTCAAATTTTATTGCTTTTCTTTATTATGAACGAGGAACCATCGATAGACCAAAATAACCGTGAACTTTAAAAAAGCGCAGAGATTTAATTTTTTTTCGAAGCCGGTTTAAATGTACTTTCGCTTCCGTGTTGTTGTTAACGTTATGTTCAAAAAACAACTATCGGACGCTTATTATCGAAGTGATCGTCAAAGTGATCGCTGTTTCTTTTAGAAAATCCTTCTCATTAAAAAAGGTTCGCTGCTTTTTTCTCACTTCGCTTAATGCGTAGATATGCAAACTGACAGTATATTTATGCGAGCACATTGATTGAAAACATAAAAATGCGAAATTATTTTCGTAGTAATTAGAAAAACTTCTCCTTAGATTCAAGTATAAGTTTGAAAAAAGTGGAAAGTTTTTTCACGTTTCAAAATTTTGCTTATTTCGATTCACAGATTTTTAAAATTATAATGTTTTTTTCACGTTTTTGACATAAATGTTTAAACTCTCGTAATGCTTAAATGTTCGGTATTTTTACATTTGGTAAATGTTGCTTTTTTCTTTGTTTAACGTTCGTGCTTTTCGTGTGATTTTTTTGCTTTCTTTGTTTCTTCGCTTGAAAATTAACAAACATTTGTGGTAAATTTGATCAAGAAAAAAACGCGAACTATTTCAATTTCGTCCACGATTTTTATTCAATTCAATTTCGATTGTCGAGATACGGCTACGTTTGATGAAAATGGGTAAGTTTATATCCGCACCCAACCCTGTAGTAATGCTCAAACTATGTTATTAAAAGTGTTTCGTTTTAACATCTCTATCTGAAAGAGAGAAACGAGTGCCAAGCTCAAAATGTTTTTCGATGTTGCAAGCTTGCTGCGAGTTTATTCGCTTTAAGCTTTTTCACGATTAATGTATCGCTTAAATTCTTTTGACAATTTCTTCAGAAACTGAAGCTTAAACTGATTGACTTCAAACTTAAGCCGAAAGAAAACTGCATTTTAGTAGTCTTCGAGCGTTGACTCTGGACAAAATCGATTATTAAGCATACCAAACGATCGTGCATTCATTGTACGCTGTCATTCAACCAAATTTGAATGAACCCGTTTACAATTTTGATAAATTAACTAATGCGCCTCATTGAATTTGGTGGCAAAAAACTCGACATCCTTGTTATTGACCGCTATTTTTGTCTTGTCTTTAACTAAACAGTTGAGTGAAACACGATACAAATTCATTTTAGGACGCATCGATTGTGCAATAAAAATCAAATTCAAGCGATTGGAGCTTTTGTGTGAGAGAGCGAGTTCGAATAATTGCAAGAGTTCGTTAAACACATGTATTTGGAGAGGAAATTTTTATGAAATAAAAGTGAATAGTAAAAGAGGTCAGTCTGTCAAAATCTAGATTTTTTTTTCTCTCGAAAAATATCACTTTAAGTGCTAGCGTAGAAAACTAAAGTAACTCCACTCACTGTTTGTGTTTGTTTGTAGCGCTTTTTGTGCGCAAAGAAGCGAAGAGAACAATTGTCGCTCGCCAGTAGTATTCACTTCACTTACTCGATGTCCACTTTCGACTCGCTGTGTTTGATAATGATACAATTTTTGTTTATTAAATGAAAAATAACGGTATTAACCGAATGAACGAGCGCAATTGTTTGGATTGTTTCCGTCTTCATTTTTGCTGTTAAGATTAATTTTAATTAGTTTTGCTCTCTTGAATAGCTTTCTCGAAAAATTATCGTTCCGTTTTTGTTTTGTTTTCGCGCGTTTGTACCAAAAGCCCACATCGCTGTGCATTTTATCTGTTCGCTTTATGAATTTTATATTTCGAATGAAATTGAATAAGCAATAAAAACGGAACAAAGAGAACGAAAACAAGAGAATGAGATAATATAAACAGCAATGTCAAATTTATAAACGTAAAGTGGTGTCTAAATTTTTATATAGCGGTTCAAAGAAATGTCTAAAAATAATTGTGTACGCAGTGCATTGTGTTTTTTAATTATGCTGATTATTTTCATTTTGAAAAATTGCTAACTCGAAAGCGAGTGAATTATTTATGCTGCATGATTTATTTTTATACTTTATTTTTTCATTTTATCTTTTTCGTCACATGGCGAATATAAATATTGTAATCAAAGTGAGACGCTTATTTAAAAAATTCCACACGTGTGTGTGGTTTGTGTATTTTCAAATTTCTGCTTTCTGCATTGATTAATATGCTCGAACCGTGTATCCTTCACGTACACAAAGAAAGAACTGCGATTAATTTTTTACCCACCATATTTTTTTCGACTTCACTGTAATTTGAATTTTAAATATATGCAAGAATTCAGAAAGTGTACTGCAATAATGATTGTTTGTTTCTTTCACAATGCGTTCCTTCCATAAAAGTGTATTACGTAAAAAAGAAGAATAAGATTCGAAATTTATTGCACCACTCGCCATTAGTTTCAGGAATACTTTTGGCCATTAAAAAGCGATAGTTTTCAATGTGAACTGTTTTTCTTTTTTTCGCGAAAAATGTTCATACGAGTGAAAATATGGTTACAATTCGCTCAGCGTATCGAAAACATTGACTCGGTTTAAATTGCAGCTTTCTTCAATTAGTTTTTGTTTGATTATTTCTCAAGTTTTTTTCGCGGCACAAAAAATTTGCTGTATTGCTTCACTGTGCGTGTGTGTGTGTGCGTAAAGTGTGTGCGGGTGTGCTATTCGTATAGCATTTCTTCAAAATACGTTGGCGACAATTTTTTTTTCCGACTTCAGAAAAGAGAAAATTGCTTTCTCGCAATTTGCGAAAATTCAGAAAATTATTATCCGAATGCTCACTGCCCAAAACGAATGCTCATTTTAAGAGCTTTTGTGATAGTTTCTTAAACAGCGTGAGATTGAAAATCAACAGCGGCGCATTTATGCTGATAGAAGTATCGCGCTTTTTTAGGTGCGATTTTAATTATGATAAATTTTAGCGTGTAATTAAGCGAGTGAACAAGCAGTTAAGCAATCGCAATTTTGGGTCTTCGCGAAAATTGTTTCCATTGCTTACTTTTTCAATTCACTGAACTAACAATTTGCTTCAAAACACAGGCGATAAGCGATTTGAGCGAGAGACAATTTCGCTTCACGAAAATGATTACTTTTCCAAACTTAATAAGTAAATCACGCAATATATTTAACTTTTCGTGTGCTTCTTGAGAAATTGCTTTTTTAAATAGATTCATTTATAATTCATAAATCACTTCATATCTTGTTAAACGGGCTTGGTGCCTATTTTCGAATTGCTTTCACGGTGCGTTTAATATTAATATTTTCATATATGAACAATTTACATGCGACTACTTTAAAATAATCGTTTGTTTGAATTTCCGTTTTTGGTAATTCAAGTGACAAGGCTACGAATGTGTTTTCTTTTGCCTGTGAACACCTCTCGTGTGCTCCTCTCTTAAAAAGAAGTTTTTAAGCAAAAGTTAGTGAAGGGTAACGCGTTAAACAGCGTTTTTGTTCACGTTTTCAAACTAAATGCTAGCAGCTCAAAAGTTTAGTTTGTTGTTTCTATTAACAGAAGAATCACGAATGCAGCAATACTAAGGGCATCATCAATTATGGCTGTTCGTTGTACACAGCGATATTGGCTGCGATACGTTCCAGTTGTTATCGCTGCACTCACAGCGAAAGTGATGTGTATTGATACAACAACGCAAACTTATTGTGCTTCGAATAAGTTTAAAAATGACGTTTCAATCATCGAAGAGAACGCTGACATATTAATCGGTGCTTTACTCAATGTTCATGAGCTCGGCTCGAAGGGATTATTCGATTGTGGCAATATAACACGACAAGGCATCACCACTTACGAAGCGCTTGAGTGGGTTATTGAAGTAATAAATCAACAAAATGGTGTTATTAATGGCAGTCCAATCAAAGATTCGTTTATCCCTGGAGTAAAACTAGGTCAGCATTATTTGTATCTTCATTAATTATTTATTCTCTCTTTTCTTCAGGTGCGAAAGTTTTTGACACTTGCTTTCATCAAGAAATGAGTATTCGTCACCTCACTGAGTTATATCCAATTTTGGAAAGTGGTACGAATACTTGTGGAAGCGAAACCTCGCCTGAATTACACACAATCGGAGTTTTGGATGCAACTGGTTTATCAGTCGACTCGAGAGTTACCGAATACTCTCATATCAACTTTATTCCACTTGTTTCTTTAAGTCACACATCGGCCATACCTCCAGACACAATGGGAAAAATCTTAGCACAAATTTTGCATGACTTAGAATGGATACAGATCGCACTAATCCACGAAACCGATGAACATTCTGTGCATGTTGTTAAATTATTGGGACAAGTTGCGATGACTCACAAAATATGTTTAAATGTTGTCGAATCTTTGCCGACGGTTGAAGAAACTACTTCAAGTCAAGAACTTAGAAGCACTGCTTTAGCATTTAATTCCGTCACCTCCTCAATTGCGGAAAACACCCCAATTTTAGTAATTGGAAATGGAAAATCCATCCATAAACTAGTTGATGTAATGCTTGAAAACGCAGAAATTGCCTTAAAATACCAGTGGTTTTTTGCTTCGCTTCCAGATCCTGAAACAATCAAATCTTTGGCAGCTAAACTTAATGAAAAGTTGTTCACTTTAGCCACTTATCCCGCCTCTATATCGATGTTTGAAGCCTTTTGGCAGAATTTGCAAAGCCCTAATAAACAACAGCGGATATGGTTCGATGAGTTTGTGGAACTTACAAAAAAATGTGATGCAACAAGTTGCTTTAACAAGCTGTTACCGGAGGGTCCGATCGATGTTTTATGGCGTACACATTACTCCTTGCCTGCAATTCATGCTGTATTCACATTCGCTCACGCATTAAGAAATGCGTGGAATGACAAATGCAAATCAATTCCTGGATTTTGTTCCACTTTACGTAACCTATCCCGCAAAGATTTTGTCACTTTATATTTGGAGCCGTTTCAATTCGAACATAACACATCTCATCGTAGTCCACCTGAAATAGCAGGTCGTAAATCAGAACACTCCAGAGCAGGCGAAATTGAAGGGTTGCATTTAGCTATCACCAACTTTGAATTTAATGGTAAAGGAGATGTAAATTACAAACAATTAATCGTTTACGATAGTGCATCTGATAACGCAAAAGTTATTGATGAAAATTTTAAATTCCGTTCATCGCCTTGTCCCCTTACAGGGTGTCAAAAATGTGTCAAAGTTCGGCAATCAAGAGTTGAACTCATTAAAAAAGATCCCTTGATTAATAGCGCTGATGAACCTGTTGAAACTTATCAAGTGCCCTCGGAAGCGGCAAATATTGTCATTCCTATAGTTTTACCGATTCACAGAGTCGGAAAATCACCATTAGAATGCTCAAATGATATCAATGCTGCCGCAATTTACGATTTTGAAGCGGCGCTTTGGATGATTGATCAAATTAACAGCGATAAGGAGTTTGTTCCAGGCGTGAAATTTGGGGCAATAGTTCTCGATTCGTGTTCATCATCATTAAAAGCAATTGAGAGAGTCTCAAAGTTTTTAACACAAAAAATTGATTCAGTTTTGGGCACAGTTTCAATTGAAAATGCACTTAGTGCAATCACCTCTTCTTCTACCCAAGAAATCAAGCCTACTGTGCAGCTTCTCTCATCTTTAAATATAACTGTAGTTTCTGCACAAGATTTGACGCCAACAGGATTAACTCTTGGAAGTAGTCATCACCGACTTCAAACAACGTTGACTTATCGTCATTTCATTCATGCAACAATTGAACAGTTGAAGTATTTTGATTGGAATTATGTTTCACTTGTGATGACAAAAGAAAATGAAGAAAGTGTGGCTATGACCAATTTTTTTAAGGAGATTGCAGCAGAAAATGGAATTTGTATATCTACAATTTTAGCCATCGATGAACTCGATTTTTTTGCTTCCTCGCAAAGTGCAATATTGAATCTTAAACAAGCCAAAGATTTTGGAGCTAAAGTTGTTTTGTTGATGACTACATTTGATTCGACAAGAGCATTGATCACTACTTTCAACAAATTTGTAAGAGGTGGCAACTTACATAGTAACGAATTTCAATGGATTTTGGTTCGAGAATCAAATTTAAACATTGTCAACTCCCTTGAATTTGAAATGATTGGCAGTCTTGCTCTCAGAGAAGGACAGGGAAGCATCAAAACGTTTATAGAATACTTTGGTCAATTAAACCCCGAAACGAATACACGCAATCCTTGGTTCAAAGAATTTTGGCTACAAACTACGAGCTGCAGAACTGACGACTGTTTAATCAGACAGATGAACCCAATTTCAACAATCAACGTGATGCAAAGTGTTTTGGCCATCATCTCTGGTTTTGCTCGCCTACGAAATGAAGTTTGTGGTAATCAGAGTGGCATATGTCAAAAACTTCGATCAAAACCTGACATAAGAAGTCGAATCTCGAGCTATATTCAATTTACAGCGGCTGTTTTCACGACACCGGTATCCAAAGACATCGGTGAAATGTTTAGCTTTACTAAGGATGGTTTTGGTATGAAAAGCATTGATGTATTAAACTTTAAAAAGGATACGAGCACAAAATTTTTTAGATTTGACCAAGTCGCTGTTTACGATCAGGTTTTCCGTAAACTTGAAAATAGAGTTTATGTAAGTTACGACGACATGGGAAATGAAATGCCAACTGAGAAGTTAAAGTCCGAGTGTATTTTAACGGAATGTTCAATTACTTGTCATGAAAAGAATGTGGATTTCCTCCGAATTGAAAGCAGCGACAATTTATATATTTCCGCCTCAATTGGTGTTCATCAGCAGTCAAGTTCAAACCCATTGCAGTGTGGACCAATTTCATTGTCTTCTGGAATACAAAATCTAGAGGCTTTCCTTTGGGCTTTAGACACAGTAAACAACCACCCATCAATATTGCCTGGTGTCCAGCTTGGTGCCTTTATTCTTGATTCGTGTTCAAGTCATCAAAAGACTGCAAGAGATGTTTCAAATTTTCTCAGCAATTCAGCAGTAAGCAACCAAAAAAGAAACATAAATACCCCTCTTCCAAAAGACATAGTTGGCTTTATAGTCGATAGCGACAATGTGAAGATTGTCGATGCTGTTGTTGATGTAACTTTGCCTCTCGGAATCATGACAATAGCAGCTCACAATCGCAATTCAAAATATGACGAACCTGACTTCTCAAAACTATTGCGTTTAGTGTTATCAAATCAAGTATATGCGGATAGTATAATTAGTATTCTTCTTCACTTTGGATGGAATTTTGTGTCAGTACTTTATGAAGATGACAAAGCTTCTATAATCAACACTTTCAATAACTTCAAATCAAAAAGTAAAATTTTTGGCATTGAGTTCGCTTTAGAAGAAAAAATCATGCCTCAAAGCAATATCAACTTTATGACTTCGGTTGTAAACAGATTACAAAAGAAAGCCAAATTGGGTTCGCACGTCGTTATTCTATTTCTAAACGAAAATCAAATTGCATATTTGTTGGATGCTGTTAAAAAAATTCAAAATGATAATCAATCTTCATATGGTGAATTTGTCTGGCTTGCAATCGATGGCAAAGATGCTTTTCACACCTATCCACGCACATCTTTAGGCGCTCTTTCAATTTCACCACCTTTAAGCTCTGTTCCTAATTTCAGAAATTATTTCACTCACTTACAATTGAGAAATAATTCCAGAAATCCTTGGTTTGGGGAATACTGGCAAAAAATCCACAACTGTAAAGGAATCACTTGCTATGAAAACATCGATCCGACAAATATCGAAAAGAGTATAATTAATGATAGAGAAACTTTGGCCGTTATTAACTCGGTCTTCGCAATCGCTCACGGTATGGAACTTGCCAGAAGAGCCTTATGTCCACAAGCTACTAAAGGATTATGTCTCGAGATGAAAGAACACCCGAAATTAGGAGATGTTGTTTTTGATTATGTAAAAAGATCAGTGTTTCTCGGTGCCGAAGGTAAAAAAGTGCAGTTCTCTGAAAACGCAAATTACATTGTTGGCAATCTTAACATATACAATCTCCGTCATGTATCATCTAAAGCAGCAGCTTTTCTAAATGTTGGTCGGTTCAATGAAAAAGAAGGCTTGTTCATCAATACAAGTAAAGCTGTGTCATACAATGAGAATGGTGATGAGATTAGCTTTAGAGACATTGTTTCGAGATGCAACGATCAACAAAAATGTCGCCATTTAGGGGGAACACTATCACGATCGGATAGTGCACCTGTTTTACAAATGATTCCTTCTCACAGCTTTACAATTGGTGCCTTGTTACCTCTTCATAAACCTGGCAAGAGCTTTTTCTCTTGTGGCGAACTTGACGTGGAAATGATGTTTCAAAATTTGATTGCTTTTAATTTCGCCATCGATAAAATAAATAGCAATAAAACAGTTTTGGGGGATACCAAAGTTGGTGCAATTGCTTTTGATTATTGTGGCCGTAAGGAGAAGGCTGAAGAAAAGCTTTTCACCTATTTGTCCGAAGCAAATCTCGAAACAATTAAAGTACCGCCAAAATCTCTGATTGCATTAATCACGTATTCAGATGAAACTGCTTCTGAAGTTGATCCCATTCTCAGCTCATTTAAAATCACTCATCTCACCATTCCCGCTTTGAGTAGCTCGAGCTTCAATGAAGCGAAATCAAATCCATCTTCGCGCATATTACGTTCTGTGCCAAGTAAATACAACCAAATCGAAGCCATTATTGATATTTTACTAGAGTTTGAATGGAAATTCGTGAACATTATTTATGATGATTTAAATTTAAAGAAAAAGTTCAGACAAAAATCAGCAGCATCGAAAATATGTGTAGATGAAACAATTGATCTATCCGAATACGATGAAAATTCTACTGTTATAAGTCAACGTTTTGGGAACGGTTTTAATCAAAAAAGTGAGGCAAAAGTAATCGTATCCCTGCTTAACTCGCAAATGAATAAACTTATGTTTGCTTCTTTAAAAATGGATAAACTTCAAAGGTTTGTATCAAATCTTTCTTTTTATCGGCCTTTACTTTATTGTCGATTTTAAATTTAGTTTCGTTTGGATTGGAAATGAAGACATAATTGAAGCAGCGAACGAAATTCAAATTCCCATAAAAGTAATTGCCGTAAAAGTAGAAAGTTATAGCAACGAGGAATTTAAAAAGTACTTCAGCTCACTCTCATTGGGGCATTATGGAGCTGTACCTATGTCTTGGTTTGAAGAATTTTGGCAAACATACTTTAAATGCCAATTACCAAACAGTTTAGTGGTTCAAAATCAATTTTCTGCCATCTGTTCTGGACAAGAGAGAATCGACGCCTCTCAAGTCCTAGAGAATGAATTTGTGCAACATACAATTACAAGTATTCTTGCTATCGCCAAAGGAACAGAAAATTACCTAAAGAAACATTGTGTTCCTGGAAGTTTGCTATCAAGCATTGATGATTGTGCAGATAATGCGAGGGAAATATTATATGAAGAAATTAGGAATGCACTTATTGATAATGAAAGTTCTGACAATGAAATATCAAACACAATGCAAACTCCTTATGGATTTCATGTACTCACAAAATTCTCTAATAAGCCGTTTTCTAATTCTGGTGTGTGGAAAAATGGTATTCTTAATTTAGTGTGGAAAAACACTCTGCAAAAAGAACTTGGGATTGATTTCAAATCAATTTGTACAACAAAATGCTCAAAATGTTGGGAACAGTTCAAAAGCGAACAGTTAACAGGTGTAAAACCACATATGATGGCAAACTTCAAACAACCATCGGGAATGATCGTCTCCATTCTCTCTGGTATTGGTGTTCTTGCTGTGCTCATTTGTGGACTTTATTTCCTGATGGTGTTTCCTATCAGTGTTGGAACCACTGTCTTAGGATATACGATCCTTATAGGACTTTTCATTTTATATTCAATCAATTTCTTGTTTCTAATGCCTGTCGATTTCTCGGTATGTTGGTTACGAAGGTTCGGTATGTCTCTTGCCTACTCAATTGTTATAAGTGGCATGTTGGTCAAGGTGATGAACACTTGGAGATTGATGGCTTTTCGAAATGCAAGACCTGATGAGCTACGGTTAACATCATGCTGTGGCTTGGTTTTCATTTCTGGCGGTCTTATCGCCCTTCAAATCATTGTGACAATCGTTTGGCTATTCCTTTACCCTCCAAAGCCAGTTTTTAACGACATTTGGAGTTGCTCTCAGAACAGCTCGAATTTTGTGGTTGAAACGGAATCAGTTGTTTCACTTCTATACATTTTACTTTTGCTGGTCATCACAATATTCTTCTCTGCCTTAACTTGGAAATCTTATGACAATAATTACGAGCCTCGTTACATTATGTTTTGTTGCTCGCTAATGGGTATAATGTGGGCTTTGTGGTCCGTTTTTAGTTCATATTTGACAAATAGTTTTCATCTTACACGCGAAATGACTGTTATATGTGTCAATCTCATCAATGCAACAGTAATCATGATATTTCTCTTTCTGAGAAAGTTGTATATTTACATGAAATTAACGAGAAAGATCCGCAACGATAGAGATTATAAGGCACGACTTCAGCCGTCATCATTCCCAGGCTCAATGTATGGCACCGTTCATAAAACGAATCCGATCATTTGGGAAAGTCAACATACCGTTTATTCGAAGCGATCGGCTACAAGGCCTCCATTTGAATCTGATCAAGTCGATGACAACGCAAGTTCTTGTGGTTCAACCACCGGTTCTGTTCAAGTGCAAGCGCAAGATTTATATCCGATGGAGGTGTACGACGGTGGCAGCCAGTTTCAAGCAATGAGCTCTTTGTTCAATGCGAATAGTAATCGCAGTGTCTATTTAATGGACGAATCGACTTACATTCGATAAAAAATTATTTATTTTGTGAATTCAAAAAGTAATTTAATTGTAATTTAACTTTTAAATCAATACTAAAAAAATTTTATTTAATTTAAATTGGTTCAGCTGAAATCATTTTATTACTCATAAAAATCTCTCTTATGAAAAAGTCTTGAGAGAGTAATTCAGTGGAGGTTTCTAAAGAGCTACAGTGAGCTAACAATACGTTTGTAGATATTTTAATAGAATTTTTGAACAAATGAATGATTTTTGATTATGAATTGAATAATTGATGATTTGACTCAATTAAAGATCACCTAAACATATCAAATGAAATCTCTGATCAATTTACTCCAGTTGATAGAACGATTTAAATTTCTAATCACTCAATTTAATTGAGATTAAAATATTCCGTCGAAGTGGCAATTGATGTTAGACCAGTTAAATATGATAAACTAGCTCACTTAGTTTTCACATTATAATACAGAGTGTATTAGCATCAGCGAGGTAGAGAGAAACTTAAAAGCGAGAAATGAGATAAAGTGTGAGAGAATAAAGAAAATAAGCATTGGAGAAAGACGAAAAAGCAAACTTGAAAATTTTTGCACAAAACTGTTTATACTTTTACAAAAGTATCGAAAGCTTAGTGTTGTTTGAAAAGGGACACAAAACAGAGGTTAAAATTGATTTCAATTGTTTTTATAAATTTTTGTAACAAAATTTTTTGAAAGTGCGCCTAAAAAAAGAATTTTTATTTGGCAATATTTACAAATAGCGAATTGACAAAAGCCTAATTCATTATTTAAAAAAAAACGAACGATTAAGCATTATCTGCTTCGAATTCGGAACAAATACACGAAAGGGTTAATTTGCATCTAATTTTAAAATCGTTCTTAGCTCGGAAGCGAATCAAACCAAAATGATTGCTTTGTCGGTACAAATTTTTTGCTGTAAATTTATCAAAGATGAATATTGTGATGATTCGGACTTTAGCGTCATAACAATTGAGGTCCGATTGGTGCGCGCAACCGATTTTAGTGTTAAAATCGAGTTTTTCATTTACAAATGGCACAAACATAAAATGCCTTTTACGCGAGAAATACACAAATTAATAAATTAAAATAAATTTAAACACTTAAAGAAAAAGAAAATTAATTGTGGTCTACTTTTTAAAGGCAAGAAGAAACAATGAATTGATTTAAGCAAAATATGATGCGAATTTTATTTGTTTGCAAAGCACTTATTAAAAAGTGAAAATTTTAAACATTCAAGCATCTTTTTAATAAACACTTTGCTTTTCGGTTCACATTTTTTATCAAAAAGTAGTATTTAAAAAAAAACAAAGACAAAGAAAATCAACTATTCAAAAAGTTTCAATTGAGATGTCGATTAATTGAGCAAATTTCAGTTGTCGGTTTTCCTCCTCAAAAATTTATGTCAAAGTATGTGTTTGAGTGAAAATTTTTAGAAGTGAAATAGTTCAGCGAAAAACAATTGAATAATCGAAAGTCGTGAAGCAGAAAATTCTGGTTAAATTTTCTTCGTTGCACTTGGCTTTTAGCCAGGTTTTAACAACCTATTGCCCAGAGAGTATCACGGGGAGGTGGCCAAGTGTTCACTCTCCAAACCCCTTTTTCAGGGAAAACCGCGGAAACCGCAGTTTTTTGGAGCGCACAAAAAATTAAGAGAGTTTCTTGCGAATCCAATACAACAGCAGTCCAAATCCGGCAAAGGTGGCCACGATTTGCGGCAACTCGCTGACCAATAGATTCGGACCAGGTTCAGGTTGAGCAGAGTGATCGGTTTGAGCAGTGGAATGATCGCACGACATAGTCGCAGTTGTTGACAGTGTGAAGTCGCAACACGAAATGAGCAAGAAAATGAATTTAAAGCTCGATTTTCATTCCTACTGTTTCTTCAAGACTCCTTCACATTTGACAATATTTTAAAATTAAATTTCTTTTCCATCATTGATCTTTTTCAAATGATTTCTTTAACTATCAATTTACACAAATTTTGGTAGCTTTTCATTGGACTTTTCAGCCATATAAACATTTCACTCATGCACTTATAATAATTTGGTACACTCAAGGAAAGAGAAAAGTTTACATTGTTAGGTAAAAGAAATGGTAAAAAATGTATTTCTTTTACCTAACAATGTAAACTTTTCTCTTTCAATCAATCAATCAATCAAATCGGCATTTATTTTTAGGAACTTGTCTAAGATACATTGTTTGGATTAAAAAATTTTGAAACTTCACTTAAAAACTTCTTACAGTCGGTTTCA
>NCKU01002972.1:0-16796 GCA_003675995.1 Dinothrombium tinctorium | reverse complement strand
ATTATTGCTACTATTCTCTATTTATGGTTTTTTATCAGCTTTAAACGCAAACTTTTTTACACGATTATGGTTTTGTTTGCAATTAGTTTTGTTTTCCGATGGTACAATATGTATCAAGAAAAAATGGCTGAACAACAAGCTATCCTAACATCGCCAGATGCTGAAGAATGCGCCTCGGGACTGACTTCCCATGGATTTTTCGATCGCATTAGATTGAGCATTAGATCTTTATTCGCTTTTGATGCGAAGAATAATGAAAAATGTCTAAAATATTATAAAGCATTGAATGTTGACCCGATCTTCTCTGTAAATCCTTTATCTGTACTGAGCACATCATTCGCTCTCACTTTTTTAGATACCTTTCCATTGATTGGTGACAAATTAGGCGAAAGTATTAATTTATTTTTCAGTCATATCCCACCAGCTTACATTTGGTTTTTCATTATTTTATTCGTAATATTTGGCATTTACTTACTCATTTTCGCTTTTCCAAAATTATTTCTTTCGCTTTTTCAACGAAAAGAGTATCAGTGTTGTTTGCATGCAAAGGATCAAAACTTGCAATTAGTTTCTAAACCAAGAGAGTCAAGAAAAATGAGAAGAACGGGAAGCTGGCAGCGTTCAGCGTCGACTAAATATTAATTTTGTGATATGATTTAAAAAGCAGCAACGTGATCGAAAGTGTTTCGATAATTGAAGATACGTAAAACTTAAAAAGTTTGAAATAAAAACTTGAAATTTTGTTAAATAAACCAAGTCAATTGAAAGTTCGTACTTGAATAACAGTCCCCGCTTTATTGCCGAGTAATTGTCGTCTTCAATCGAAAACGTGAAAAAGTCAAAATTCAAATCTCGAAAAAAAGGAAAAATGAACGAAAAGAAAGACTCGACGAAAAGCATGGAAAAAGAGGGCAAAGAAAAAATCGATTTGGGGTTGTTGGAAGAAGACGACGAATTCGAGGAGTTTCCAGCCGAGGGTAAGTTCAAAGCGAAGCTTTCATTCATCCCTCATTTCGCTGCTTTTGTTTCGATAGAATGGAAAGGCAAAAGTGATGACAACGAATTGAGCATTTGGGAAGACAATTGGGAAGACGACAATATTGAAGATGACTTCTCGAAGCAATTGAAGTAATGAATATCGGTCATTCATTTTTTTCTCATTTATTTTCATTTTTTTCTAGGAATGAGTTGGAAAAGCAAAAGTAAATGTAGTTCTATTAAACCTACACTTTGTAATTGGATTACATTTGTAAAATATTAATTATTGATTAAAGTGAATCTGTACTTTAAAGAACTAATCATTTGAATAATTAAACTTTGACGAAGACTGACGAGAAAGTCAGTTTAGAGAGACCCAAGAATGTTGCAAGTAAAGAGGTTTCGAAACTTGCTTAAATTTTATTGTCAATAGATTAAAATTTTTCAAATTTATTAATGGCATTTGTTTTGCAGAATTAAATTTAAGAATTTTTATTCAGCTCGTGAGGCTCTCATTAAAAAAATGTAAAACTGATTAGAGAAATTAAAAGGTTTGAATTGAGGATATTAAGTGAAAATACGATGTCTTTTCCAAATGCTTTTTTCAGTTTCAACCAAATGGTTTGATTACCAAACTTATCACAAGAATCCCGATCAAAAGAAATGGTCCATGACAAAACAACTTTATTCTAAGGCATAATTGCCATTATTTAAACAATTAAATAATAATTTACACATCAACATAAGCAAAAGAAATAACGAAATATTCGATTCTATCTATCATATATCATATTATATTCTATCTAAACACCACTTTCGAGCCAATTATAGAAATGAATAATTTCGCAAAATCTATTTCCTTTGTGTAAATTAAAAGATTTTGATTCAAAATCATTTTGAATCTCTTAATTCATACGAATTTTTCTATTTGCAATTTGGTGAAAAAACCAAGTTTCTGATGCTTTACATTTGATCGTACCAATTGAGATAATTCCTATCGATTCCTATGATAATTGCTTATATCTTTCATCACAATTCGAGGAATTTTTCAGATCTAATTGACACTTCAAAAAGTTGAGAAAATTCGATAATCGACGAAAAATTGATTGCAGCCATTCACGAGAACAATTAAATGAAGTTTCATGTTGTATCGGCACGCAAGTTTTTTGGTCATTATCCAACTTCATGTGGTTAGGACAATCGCATACATATCGTTTGTTATGCGTAAGTAAGCAAAGATGACTACATTTGCTGGCTCCACATGGATTGTCGTTCGCCGGTTGTAGAAGAGGATGGAATATTTTTATACCCAAGATGTAATTCTCGTGGTTTCGGAGTAAAGTTGTCTGATTCTTGCCTGTATTTTTATTGCATACGTTGAGTGAATATGTTACGAAATCAGTCCAGTAAAGCTCGTCTTCGAATACTGTCATCGAGTATGGATGAAAAACTGTGGCCGCTTCCAAAAGCACTTTGCGCTTCTTTGTGAAAAGATCTAGGTACTCGATTCTATGAAGCTTCGCATCTGACCAATAAAGTCGCCTTGTTGGTGCGTCAATTGTGATGCCATTAGGCCAAACAATGTTTTTTGAAACAATTTCTTTGATATTACTTCCATCCATTCCCGACTCATAAATTCCAGGTACTCTTCCCCAATCTGACCAATACATGATTCCACGATCAGGTTCTAGTGCAATTGCTCGCACTTTCTCTACCTCTCTCTTATGTACGAGCAATCCTTTGCAATAAATGCCAAGCATGCTGCAAACGACTATTTGTTTCAAACCAGAATCGGTAATATAAATGTTCCGTGCCACCCAATCGACAGCCACATCTTCAGGTGTATGCAAGCCATCAGTAATGACGGGTTTTAGATCTTGACCATTAAAGTCACACGAGTAGACGCCGCTTTTAGATGAATTATAATCAGCCCAAAATACACGCTCCTCACTATTGTATACATCAACACCTTTCGATTGCGTTATTGCAGCATGAATAAGAAAGTACTTTTTCGATTTTAACCAATATCCACGAATGTTAGATGCATCCGAGATAATCAGCAATGGTTCGATGTCCAACGCTTCACATTTATGTTTGTCCCTAGCTAACTTGTAGCCGTCTAAACATTTGCATTCATAACTCCCAAGTGTGTTAATGCATCGATGGCTGCATAAATCTGAGTATAAGGCACATTCATCTTTGTCCAGACACGTCTTGCCATCGGAGTCCAGCAGAAAACCTTCTTGACAGAAACATCTAGGTCCTTTTGGTGTTTGAATGCATTTTTGGGTACAGCCCGCAGTCTTGCATGAATTGTGTTTGCAACCATTGCCCTCGTCATCTCCTTTGCTGCAATCAATGCGATTATTACAAACTTTATGATGGGGTATGCACTCGGCAGTTTCACACTCGTAAAATCCAAGTTCCATCTTGCACTCGATGCTTGCTCTTGGCAAGTTTATACTATTCGCAGAAACCAACCTTTTTCCCAAGACACTTTCTACCGTTGTGTTTATAGTTCTGCAATTATGTTCGTCCGATCTATCTTCGCAATCATAGGCTCCGTCACATCGCAACTTCATTGGTATGCATTTCATGTTCGCACAGAGGAAACCGTTGCACTTCGTGCAGTTCATTTCATCGTCGCCTCCAGGACAGTCTTTGAAACCGTCGCATCTCGATTGACTCGGCAAACATTGATCGGTCATATCGCACCTGTGGTGGTTAGCGGGACACTTGAAGTTTTCGTATTTGAAGCGAGGGTCAAAGCAACCCTGTTCGTCAAGTCCGGTGCTGCATTCAAATTCACCATCGCATCGAAAAAGATAGGAAACACACGATCCATCACCGCAATCTATCCAGCCCATTGGGCATGGGATGCTGTCAACTTTATTCACAAAATTTTGAAAGTTAGAAATTAAAAAAGCAACTTACCAGCTATTCCAAACACCGTCGATACTATCACTATGCATGCATGAATTAGCATCATGTTATTAGTCAATGCGATAATTCTTATAATAATTATTGAATTTCACAATATAAATGTTATTAATATGATTTGTATAAGTAAGCTCGTTGCACTTTAGAAGCAAGTCTGTTCGAAGATCTTCGAAAATAATGCAAACTTTTCACCATACAAGCAATTTATAAACTCATTTTACAATGTCGAACGAAATAAACGCGATTTAGGATTGGATTTAACTTGTTTCAAAATCAAAGATGAATAATTCAGCTCCAGATAACAGCGAGTGCGAAAACTGTTGATCAAGCTATTCGATTGACCAGTCATAAGTTGAGCGAAAGTCTTCACATTTTTTATCACTTTTGTTGTACAAATAAATTAACAATGAAATTGTCTGCTTTTGAATAGCTGAAATTTAATACGCTTTATGTTATTGTCTTCTGCTTGTGCTTACACATTTGGACAGATATCGAAAGTGAAAAACTGAATCAAAAATCGAACGACAAAAAGTGTCTCGAACTCATAACGCGTCGATTTTTGCGAACCCTTGTTCCGATCCGGTCGTTTTTTGTGGGACGAAATTTCTGAAAGAGACTATTAATCATGATCAGACTGAACAGTAGTGGGCACTCGATTGGGATAGGATTTCCCGGGAGCGAAATTTTCCTACCAATTTTAATCATTTATTTTGATAATGAAATTAGTCGATGGTTAGCAGTGATTATCATCGCAGAGCGAAAAAACTACAATTACAATTTTTTTACTCCTCATATTTTTGTTAGTTAAGCAGATTTCAATGAGAAAAAATAAACTTTTTCAGAATATTAATCAATATGATGAATTTTAGGTTACTGTCCGTGTCTGTTCGAAATGTAGTAAATTGTGAAATAAGTTTTTTCGCGACCACAATCAACTAAGAAGTTCACGTAGCTTTAAAGCTCTTTTTTAATATTGAAATTTCAAAGCGATTATGATCTTCAAGTTTAAAGTTTAAAAAACTGCTGATAAGTTTAAGGCAGAGCTTGTCCTCCGAAAATTAAAAATTTCATTCTTTCAAGTTCGCAAAATTTTTTTCATTCAAAAAATACGCCCCACTGAATTGATTACGCTTGTTTCCATGCGCTTTCTCAATTGAATAAAATATAGAATAGTAAAGTTAAAAAAAAGAGTAAATTACAAACTAAATTTCAACGCGAGACTTTTGAGCTAGAAAAAGTTGCTTTAACAGTTGTGGCTGCATCAAGAAGCCTTCATTCTATTCGAAACTTGAATTTCCAATGGATAAGATAATGTTACAGCTTGCTAGTGAACAAAGAACTTCCATTATCAAGACATTAGATCATTGAAATGTCTAACGTAATTGTGATAAATGATTTTTAGCAAAGCTTCGAGCTGAAAATTCTTTGGAGATGAATGTGTTGGAGTCGAAAAGAAGTGTAATTTTGCTAACAAAAAAAAAAAGCAAAGCATACGACTGCCTTTTGTCTCTACGCTTAAATTTCAGGCAGCTTTTGTGTAAAAATAGGTTAAAACATGAAATTCAAATTGAACGCAAACCTTTCATTTACCAGCATTGCAGGTGAAGTGTAAATTTGCCGATGAGTTTTTTGTGCCCGACAAGTTCCGTCAGCATAATTTAAAAGTGCGTAAGGCATTATGGACTTACCTATTATTTAGACTTATTATCTAAAACTCTAAAAATTTTTTACATGAATTATTTTCAAGAAACATTCTAAGCTCAACGTTAACTTTTTTTGCTTCTTACTCGATATATAATTATGTTAAATTAAAAAATTACAAAATAGAAATTAAAACAGTGCATTGTTTAGAGAAATCACTCTTAAGATTTATTTCACTACGTAGAACGTTGTATGTAATTAATTATTACAAAATAACTGTGATAATTCTAAAAAAATAAAAATGAAATTATTTAAAGCAGTCAGAAGTAGTAATAAAATTTCGCTTTAGATTTGATGATTAAGGCAATTTAAAAGTAATTTATTTGTGTTGATGAGTATACATAAAACATATTTTGTTACACTTATGCTTTCATCGACTTCAAACCAATAAAATGATTTCAATCTTAAATTTGCTTCTTAATTGAAAAATGCACTGTCATCAAGTGAGTAAGTGATTTGTAAAGAAAAGTAAAGAATTTTTTTGTTTCAAACGATAAATTTAGTTAACTTTCAATTGTTTGAAACAATTGAAAAAAATTAATCGTCCAATGCACATCAGTGCTAGATGTTAACAATCATTTGATTTCTTTCAAATTTTCTAATTTCGTTTGCTTGCTTTTTTTTTCAAAATGCATAACTTAATCTAATTTTTAAGTTTAAAAATTATTTCCTCTCCAATAATTCAAATGATGTCACGATTTTATTGTTTTCAAATTTTAATTGCACAGTAATTTGTTCTGAACAACATTTTAAATTTAAACACGGATACTCTGGACTGTGTAAATGCTTTTCGCTGGTTGTTTTTTCATTTGAAAAATAAAAAATAATTCAAATGTGGAGAATAAGGTTAAAAGTAAATGTCCATAGTTTGAAGATCACCTCAAAATAGAACTTGTTCATCTTGCAATTTATGAAAACTTTTTTTAAATATCTCAAACTTTCTCACATGATAAACTTTGAATTTTATCGAAGTGTTTGCACTAAATATTTTTTTTAAATCTTTGATTTGATTGATTAAGTGTTTGATTCGATTAGTTGATAAATAAACAGACAAATACAAAAAACAAAAAACTGCAGTTCATTCATTTAAATTTCTGTCAACTCTGATATGTAAATAATATTATTCAAGTGTTGCAAACGCAGTTACAGTTATAATCACATTTTGCGCTCAAAATTCAACTTAACTTTGAATTTGTTTTCACTTTTACGCTTTACTGCGATTGTAATAAAAAGCAAAATCGTAAATCTTTTAAATAATGTTAAGAGAGACGAGAAAAAAATAATTTAGTATTCAAACAAATGATAGCAAAACTTAATAGCGACTATTTAAGTTTCATTTAGAGCTTGCTTAATTGCGACGAAAAGCATTCATTAATTTTCATTATGTTTTCACGTTCGTTTGGCTTTTCTCTTTCTGTCTTCATTCTGTTTTCACTCTTCTCATCGGTTTCAAATCATTTTCTCAATTCAAGCGATCTGTTGTTAAACGATAAGCGATTGAGAAATTAGGTTTTATTCACTCATTTTCAACTTATTTGCCTTGTTTCTCTTTCATCTGATCACTGAGCGAATAATAAAAAATTATTCAGCTATTTCAGTCGAAAATTCACAATGCGAGCATTTGAAACCATCTAGTGCCAATATCGAATTTGTTTTTTCTACGTGTTGTCATTTGATATAATTTGTTGCTAAAATTGTGCGAATTGTTTGAGTATGAAAATTTGAAAATTGCAGTTTTAAAATAATTTCAAATATAAATATCGCATTATTTTCATTATTTGTCATTTTTTTTCAGCTAAAATTTCCAAAATTAACTTTAAAACACACCGCTTAACGGTATTAACACAGATAAGCAATGAAAAGTGATCGAATCTCTAAAATTTGATCTTTTAAAAAGTCATGTGAATTTTTTTTGTACAAAACATTATGGTTTTACATAAGGAAATGCAATCGCATTAAAACGATTGAGTGAAACACCGGGGAGTCGTAAAACGAAATTTTAGTTTTTTAAATAACAAAATACAAACGACGCGCTTGGTGCTTTTCCCATTGCGACATTTTAACTGCAATAATTCGCACATAAATAAAGCTTAGAAGAAACCTCAGGGAGAAAATGAGATTGAAAAGCAACTTTTTGAAAGTGACCGCGAAAAGAAAAACCGAAAGGCCGCATTTCTTTCTTTTTATGAGAATAAAACTTTTATTGAGAAGTAGTTAAACTGTTTTGAACGATAGAGAGAGAGAGAGAGAGAAAAACTAAATTTTATTTTTAGAAATTCAAAAAATTGAAGCGAGCGAGAGAGAAAAATAGATTTACTTTTTAAGAAAATTATTGACACAGATTTACATTTTTAAATTTAGTCATATTTTAAATTAAGAGAGAGAGAGAGAAGAGGAGAGAGAGAGAAGAGGAGAGAGAGAGAGATAGAGGAGGAGTAATACTTGAAAATTTTTTGGCAATCGACTTTCGGGGTGTTACAAAACAGTTTGATGCACTCTCCTCTTTCACTCGCTATTTATTTTCGCGAGAAATTTTTAAAAGCGCGTTAAGTGGGTCAATCAACGAGACATGACGATTGACGAAAAATAAGCGCGACCATCTCTTTCTCTTTCTCTCTCTTTCTCTCTTTCACTTCAAAATAAGACATTTTTCTAACATAAAGTCAAGTAAAGGAGGTCACAAAATTCTCCTTTTTTTCGTCGATCAAAACTCATTGTTTAATCCCTGTTTATCGTTATTAAGCAAATTCGTTGTTTGTCACCCACTATGCTTTATAAACTTCATATCTCATACTGCGCTCTCATCGTTTGTTTTTGATTTTTAAAAATTTTTCGCGGCGTTTTTTTTGTGTATGTGTTTTAATGGGCAATATATGGTAGGTGAGTGTTTATTTTTTTTATAATGTTTTTTTTGTTCATATGAATATTTCATACGTTGTGGTTGCTTTGAAATTTAAGTTCTAACCACAAGTTGCAACTCTAGCGATAAGTTGTCAGTGTCATTTTGTACTAATTTCAAAATTTATGTCAAACGAATTATGATGATAGAGAAATCGCTTAAATGCATAGAAATTGAGCATAGGGCGGTCGATTTTTAATTTGTTAATTGCTGCGAGAAAAATTTTTTCAGAACTTTTTAAGATCATTTTTTATAACAGCCTTTATTTCATCAGCAAGCAGAAATAAGTTTTTTCTTTTGCAATTTTCCAATTACAATGTTAATTTCTTTTTTCCAAGAAATTAAATGGATTTATAAAATGTAATGTATAATGTAAAAATGTTTAGCTCAATCTTTATAAAAAATTTTAAACATTCCGTTTTTTCGAGCTCCGTGTCTCGTTCCGTCGATAAGGTTTTCAAAAAGAAAAAAAAATAATGAAATTGTTCCTTAAAATTCATAAAACGTTTTAAAGGTCAAGAAAAAGCGTGCTACAGCGAATTCGGTTACATTGCGAACTTTTTTGATAACTTTGAATACACTTACGAATGCTCGTAAAAACAATACGAAGTCGTGAATTAAGAATTTCTGCTATTGTAATGATGTAAGTCACATTTTTCTAGCTTCACATTTCAGCAATAATCATTTTAAAGGACGAAAGAAGCGAAAGAAATTCAGGCTAATCGTGGAAATGCAATTCAAAATTCAGTTTGTAATTTCATATACTTCAATTAAATATTAGACACTTACTATTGTATGATGGATATTTCACGAAATTAAGCGAATGATAAGTTTAATTATTTATCAAAAGTTTATTTTAGAGCAAACAAAAAAATAAAAATAAAAATTCTTGTTCAACATTTAATTTCGCTTGAAAATAGGAGTTAGAGCGCTTAATCATAAGCGAAAATTTCGCTTTTCATCGTTGCATACGACAAATTATTAAAAAATTTTACTTCGCTGAACATATAAAAAATATGATAACAAATAAAAACTTTATAAAATTTAAAAAAAGCGCGATTGTTAAAAATTAGAAATAGAAGCAAACAAAATTAGGCGAAATAATTGATTTAACGCTTTGTTAAACGCGCAATTAATAAAGCCACAAGTCACCGCTATGATAAATATGAATGAACATTTCTTTTCGGTTACTATTTTTATTTATCTGACAAGAGTAAAGATAACAAGCGATGGAAAAAATAGTTTTTTATTTATTATTATCAAGAAAGCATTTGTTACTTATAAATGGTGCAAAAATAAAGAAAATTTCTTTTTCGACTCACTCTGCTGCGGATAAAGTCAATGACGTCAAATACGTGATAATAATAATTTTATTAATAGACTTCGTATTACATAGCGAAACATCATTTAAAGTTATGAAAATGTTTTTAAAAAATTTCGAGCTTTATATGCAATTCGCCTTAAAGCGCATTAAGCGTGCACAATGCGATTAGATTTTAAATTCAAATTGCGCTTCTTCTTTTCAAAAATTTTCTTTATTTTGCTATTAAATATGGAAAGTGTATTCACGTTCACTGAACGTTTACTTGTTTCGAAAAATTGAAAACTACTTTCAAAACAATCTGAGCAAAAACAAAATGAATAAATAAATAATCGATGAAAACGAAAATAAAGTGAATTTCAAACGTTTTTTAACGTCAAACGGCGAACGTTGTTTTGACGAAAATTTACAAACAATAAAATGCGTAAAACTTTTTTTACTTTTCAAAAGAATTACAAAATTAGAAAATTAGGATGCGAACACGTTCTTAGAAAATGGGAATATTACTGTCACTGAACACCTAAGCTTTAACTGTGTTGTTGTAAACATCGGTTTATTTCAAAGGCAGTCAATTTCAAGCAAAAAAACATTTTTAACAAGTTTGCTTTGAAAATTTACAAAGCGAACCGCAAACTGGTGGCTTATTTAAAGTAACTAATTACGTTTTAAGAAATGATGCTTATTCTCGAGAGTTTTGTTCGAATGAATCGTGATTTGTAGTTAAGATGCGATTAATTTTGACTGTACTATTGTTTTTGGAATGTCCTAAAGCGAGAAAAAAGTAGCTTCCAAAATGAACGGGTTAATCTACATTAAAACTGAAATGTTCGTTTTAAATTTAAATAATGACTAGTTCTAAACGAAGAAACATGAGAGAAAAAAAAAGCTCAATAACAACAACATGAAATTAGGCGTTTACTGGTTATTTCTTATCAAGCAACAACGTCAACGTGAAAGATTTAAAACGAATTTATTCGAGTAAAATTTGCAAGAGCAGGCACAGAAGACAGAACAGAAAGAGTGATATTAATCGGAATAGTGAATTCTCTCTCTCTCTCTCTCTCTCGCTTACACGAAATTGTGAGTTATTATTATTATTATTGTGTGTAAATCCTGTGAAATGGAAAAAGCGTTTGCGTAACAGACAGCGAAGTGTTTTTTTTGTCTGCAAATATTCGCTTTTGAAAAAATTTTCTGCGCGCGATATGATCGCACAAAAAAGTAAGTAAAGCGATTCTCTTCGAATGAGAGCAAACGTTAAAAGAACGTCGTCCCAATTTCACTATTATTTCAGAAAGAAAACGTTCGTCTTCATAAAAGTAGTAACAAACGTTTTTTGACATGAAATGATGCAAAATCGCCTGGAGAGAAAAAATTCTACGAAAAGAGAGAGAGAGAGAGAAAAAAAAAGAAGCTGCTGCAGCGAGAATAAGAACGCGAAATGGGTCAGGGTTAGGAATAAGTGTAATGAGTTCACTGTCACGGTCTCTATTTTCTGCTCGCTATTTGTGGCGCTATATTACATAACTATTATATACACTACATTTCGATGCTCGCGAAATAGAATGCAAGGCAAAACAAAACCATTCTAATTACGTATCGATGCATGCGATTTCAAGCGAATTTAATGAATAAGCTTTAGTTCAGTGAGAGTTCTTTACACTTTTACATTTTCTATCCTGCTTTTTGCTTTTATTTGTTAAAAATAGTTGCAAATTAGCGCGACTTTTCTCTTCTAAGCACCGACGATTTGCTGCTTTCATTTGCTTTAATATGCTCGTATTAAAAAAAAAAGACTCACACAATCATCTGTTTCAAAATTTTTTCAACGTTCGCTGTATTTGTGTCAATCATATTTTAAATCTTTAAATTTATCTCGTTAATACTTTAAGATTTGGTCACTTTATTTCCTCTTTTCTTCAAATGCTAATGAAAACTTTTGTTCTTTTGTTATCTTCTATTGAAACTTTCAACGAGATTAAACATTTCGAATTATCATTATAATGAGCGACCGTAAAATTGCATTTTATAACTTTTCGTATTTACTAATTCAAAATGCATGAATTTAATTTTAGAATTTAAACAGAAAGCAATTTTTAGATGGACAAAATAAAAATGATTCGAAAAAATTTTTCTGTTTCAGTCAAATAAATTATATAAGAGAATAAAAAAGTGTGTTTATCGAAAGTAACATTACTGAATATATAGATGCATGAATGATGAGTTTTTAAAGTTTTGAGATCGATGCTATCGAAATTAATTTCGCAGTGTAGCGCGAACTAAAGAAATTATGCTGGTTCTGCATGTGTCAATTCTGCGAATTCTATTAATTTAATTTCAAACTGATTCTGATATTTGAAAAGCTTTTTTTTTATTAATTTAAGCGAATTTTTAAAAAATGAACTCAATTTTTTACAAGAAAATCAATTTATACCGAGGAAATGAGCCACTTTTTTTCAATTTACTTATTCATTTATTTTATTCGTGTAAATTGTTGTTTACTTTTATGATGATTCGCACTTTTAGAGTGAATGAGGGAGAGAGAGCTTAACACCTCAATTCATATTTGTCATAATAAATAAATAATTTGGGTGAAAAACACGGAAATTAAGTTAAGCGATCAAGATAATTTGTTATACAAACAATGTGTTGTTGACAAGATGATTATAGGCAATTTCGCTGATAAGTGAAATATAAAATAGAAGAAGATACAGCCTGCAATTATGCGGATGATAAATAGAAATTATTTTCTGATCCTATTATGCTATTCTTTCCATTTTTATGGAGTAAATTTTGTATTTTGCTTGTTAATTTTTAGCGAAAACAAATATCATTGAGTTTTAAAATAAAGAAAAGAAAAGAGAATAAAATCGGAACAATGAACTTGAAATTAACATTTACAATGAAATAAAAATACAAAAAAAATGCTATGAATTGTGTGTTAGATAACAAAATTATAAAACCGTAATTTCTTAAATTTTGTTTACATTGTATCCTCAAAAAAACTTTAATGCGCCTTTCTTTTGTAACAAAAGCGACAATTTCACGTTTAGCTTTTCAAATTCAGCGAATCATAAATTTATGGACCGACTATTATAATTAAGTTGAGAGAAAAAAAGCCAACAAACATGAATTATCAAATTTATGTGGTACATCTTTTCGCTTTTTTACGTAAAAAGAATTAATCGTAAACGGCGAAAAGAATCAGAATTCGAGAAAATCGGACCCATTTTTCTGCAAATAAACGATAACAGTAGAAAGCATTGCTCTTATTCTCTCTCTCTCTCTCTCGCTCTTTGCATATCTGCTGAATCACAATGATTCAATTGAAAATGTTTGTTTGTCGGCAGCAAAATTGCACAAATATGTGATGAAAAGGTGGAGAATTGTGTCATTTCTCTCAAAAGCATCCTTTCAGACATTTGGTAAATAGACGAGCGTTTTTCATTCGTTTCTAAAGCAAACTTTTGTTTGTTTAAAATTTTTTTCACCGTGCTTCACTACATTTAATTATTTAAAACGAATTGTTTTCTTATAATAAGTTAATTTTAAACAAAATTGAATTTATAAATTGAACGCGAAAGTAGTCAAAAAGTTTTGTTCTAAAACAAAAATTTTATTTGATAATTTTTTTCTCTGATTACTCGTGTGATTCTCCTAATGAGAGCTTACGCAAACAGCGGCTAATATTGAAAAAAAGTTTAATTTTCAAATCCGGTAATAAAAAACACTAAGAGAAACAAGCTTCTTCTTCTTCTTCGCCTGCTGGCTTGCTACTCAAGTTTTTTCTCGGCGAAGCTCCTCCCGACTACGCAAGCGAATTATCGCTTGTGCCAATTTTTTAGGTTGCGGGTCGTAGCAGAAATTGGACTTCCAATTTTTTAAGAACTCTATTTTGCGGTTGCGTTAAGTTTAGTCGTTACGAAAAAAAATTTAAACTTTACTTTGTCGCTTGTTGTTTCTCGCGTGTGCATATTTCTTTTTTCGTCTCGAACGCTTCACGTATCGATAAGCAATGAAATTTTAGAACTGTTTGTGTGCTTGTGTCGCAATTATCCACAATTATTTGCACCTTGATGCAAAGTGGTGTTAATTTATTTATTTTTTAATTGCGATTACAAACACTTTTTTAAGCAGTTGCGATTATTCGACTTTACAGAGACACCGATGTATATGTTTGGGGTGCGTATAAAGGATGCACTATGCCTATGTGGTAATCCTGGCAATCGTCAAGTTTGTCTCATCAATGCCAGGTCCCTATTATACTTATGACACATTCGTTAATAAAACATTGCCGGACATTCGAAGAACAGCGCCCGATAGTAATTATGATCACTTCTTGTTTCTCGTTAATTCATTCATTTGTAAAATTTTCTCACGTTTACAGCTTCAGCGACATTCTTTAGCAAAACTTTTGGAAATGTGGTTCGCTTCTTGCCCCCAATACGCATTGGCAGTCGCTTCAATCAAGGCTGCGTCGGGGGCACCCGTTGCCAATTCATCTTCGCGTGCTGGATATCGGGAGGATCGTTGGGCACTTCCTGTGGACCACTCTACACCTGTTGTATCACCCCAAGCAGTCACGAGATACAACCCGCCTTCTACGGACCAGTCATTAACGACCCATGTGAGCAAAAACTAAAATCTTAGCGAAAGTCTAAAATAGTTCGTCTGATCAAATCGACGCAGACTGTGGGAGAAGTGCGACACGAATCAGCAGGATCGTTGGGGGATCGGACGCGTCATTCGGACAATTCCCGTGGCAGGTATGAATGTGCAATTTCATCATTGCCAGAACTAAATTTTTGTATTGTGCTACTTAAAGGCGTTCGTCCAAGTTGGGGGCAGTCGCTGCGGAGGAGCGCTCGTCGGACCGCGGCACGTGGTCACAGCAGGACACTGCGTCGCAAGGTCTGTAGTTGCTTACACGACACACTTTTTAAATGCATAAATAGTTTATAAATGAAGGTAAATTAAAATTTTGCGTGACAATTCGCAAAATACTAATTTTTCAAAAATAAACATTTACTTTGTTTTTGAATCCAAAAATTGTGTTTAATCGCTTTTGCCTTTAATTGCAGATCTCAACACAACCCGACAAGCATCAGGGTTACATTAGGCGATTACATTCTACATTCGGATATCGAAAGTTTACCTCATGAAGTATTTACTGTAGTCGAGGTTCGCTTGCATCCAAATTTTCGTTTCACACCGCAAGCCGATCGGTTCGACGTAGCCGTTTTGATTTTGGATAGACCAGTTCAATATCGCGATAACATAAAGCCCATTTGCTTACCGCAGAAGGATGCGAATTTTTTGGGACGAGTGGCTTATGTCGCCGGTTGGGGTGCTCTTCAAGCAGGTTAAATTCATTTCGAGCAATTGATTTTGAAATGAAACTCAATTTTAAAATGTCTTCAGGTTCAAAATTGCGACCAAAAGTTTTGCAACATGTAAATGTACCCGTGATTGACAATAATGTTTGCGAAGTGTGGCATCGAAAGAAAGGAATTAACATTAGAATACACGAGGAAATGATGTGCGCGGGTCACGAATACGGTGGACGAGATGCTTGTCAGGTGAGTGGATAATTATGCCACCAATTGATCCATTCGATGGCACATCGTTCGCCGACATGATTAGCTTCTTGTGTGACATGTCAAATTGTTTTTTTTTTATCATCGAAGGGTGATTCCGGGGGTCCGTTGATGCTCAACGATTATGGTGTTTGGTATTTAATCGGAATTGTTTCCGCGGGATATTCATGTGCCAAACAATATCAGCCTGGTATTTACCACAGAGTCAGCAGTTCATCAGATTGGATTTCAGCCAATGTGTACCAGGGACAATGAAGTTTCTCAAAAATTCTTCATTCATCAATTGGCAAACAGCAAAAGCGAATTGTTTACCGAATTGCGAAATAATTTATTGCAAACTGTTGTGTTCAAGTTTTTTGTGTGTGTGTGAATTAACGTGTAAATAGTGATCATAAAAATTTGTATAAATTGTGAAAACAATGTTTTTCGAAAATCACACCGCATCGAATACTGCAAACTTATCTGTCACATCGCAAGCACATTTTACAGTCGCTCACAAGAATTTAGAGTTTTTTATTACATCAGGACTAATTTATACTCTATTTTGTTTTGTCATCGAATTTGATTTGTTGTCGAAACCACTGTTCGCAATCACTGCCCTTATTGAACTTTTTTTTAAAAAAGCAAACAACAGGATCAAACAAGAAGAACTCAAACCGCAAGTTAATTTAGAGCCACAAATGAGAAAATTCAAGTATTCAATGCTTGAACAATTAACTGTAGTTTTTTTTAATTAAACAAGTTTCGAATAAATAAAAGAGATTAAGCTTCAATTTAGAAAACAATTTTTACGTTTGCGACGCTCGGTTAGAGCATCATTGCAACCGGAAATGGATTAAGTAGTGTTTAAATGGATTTTTTCTTGTCCTTTTAAAGATTATCTTAAAAAAGATTTTAGATAATTTTTTACAATTGCTTTGTGCTTATTAGAATGGCATTTAATTTAGAGAGCTGAATAGGATTGTGTGGAAGAGTTGTTTAGTACTTTTTTTTATTTTATAAAAACAGTAATTGTGTTCTACTAGAGGTTTTGGATTAAGTAAAGAACGAAACGGAAAAGCATTTTATTTAGCAAACGAGTTCGTGCCCAAACAAAAAATCGGATGCCACACGCTTTGTACAAAAATCTCAACAAAAAAAAATGCAAAACTTTACCTAATTTCCAAACTCTCTAAAAGTGCTGAGATTACAGTTAAAAGTTATCTAAACTTGATAAGATATGAAAGCATTAAATATTAGGGCTTCCGACTTTCCGTTTCAGCAACAAGTTGCAGTAGCAAAAAAAAAAAAAAATTAAGTTAATGAGGCCTTAATGTTGCCGAAAAGAACTCAACTAAATTCGGATAAAGTTCGGAGAACA
>NCKU01002971.1:0-16797 GCA_003675995.1 Dinothrombium tinctorium | reverse complement strand
ATTATTGCTACTATTCTCTATTTATGGTTTTTTATCAGCTTTAAACGCAAACTTTTTTACACGATTATGGTTTTGTTTGCAATTAGTTTTGTTTTCCGATGGTACAATATGTATCAAGAAAAAATGGCTGAACAACAAGCTATCCTAACATCGCCAGATGCTGAAGAATGCGCCTCGGGACTGACTTCCCATGGATTTTTCGATCGCATTAGATTGAGCATTAGATCTTTATTCGCTTTTGATGCGAAGAATAATGAAAAATGTCTAAAATATTATAAAGCATTGAATGTTGACCCGATCTTCTCTGTAAATCCTTTATCTGTACTGAGCACATCATTCGCTCTCACTTTTTTAGATACCTTTCCATTGATTGGTGACAAATTAGGCGAAAGTATTAATTTATTTTTCAGTCATATCCCACCAGCTTACATTTGGTTTTTCATTATTTTATTCGTAATATTTGGCATTTACTTACTCATTTTCGCTTTTCCAAAATTATTTCTTTCGCTTTTTCAACGAAAAGAGTATCAGTGTTGTTTGCATGCAAAGGATCAAAACTTGCAATTAGTTTCTAAACCAAGAGAGTCAAGAAAAATGAGAAGAACGGGAAGCTGGCAGCGTTCAGCGTCGACTAAATATTAATTTTGTGATATGATTTAAAAAGCAGCAACGTGATCGAAAGTGTTTCGATAATTGAAGATACGTAAAACTTAAAAAGTTTGAAATAAAAACTTGAAATTTTGTTAAATAAACCAAGTCAATTGAAAGTTCGTACTTGAATAACAGTCCCCGCTTTATTGCCGAGTAATTGTCGTCTTCAATCGAAAACGTGAAAAAGTCAAAATTCAAATCTCGAAAAAAAGGAAAAATGAACGAAAAGAAAGACTCGACGAAAAGCATGGAAAAAGAGGGCAAAGAAAAAATCGATTTGGGGTTGTTGGAAGAAGACGACGAATTCGAGGAGTTTCCAGCCGAGGGTAAGTTCAAAGCGAAGCTTTCATTCATCCCTCATTTCGCTGCTTTTGTTTCGATAGAATGGAAAGGCAAAAGTGATGACAACGAATTGAGCATTTGGGAAGACAATTGGGAAGACGACAATATTGAAGATGACTTCTCGAAGCAATTGAAGTAATGAATATCGGTCATTCATTTTTTTCTCATTTATTTTCATTTTTTTCTAGGAATGAGTTGGAAAAGCAAAAGTAAATGTAGTTCTATTAAACCTACACTTTGTAATTGGATTACATTTGTAAAATATTAATTATTGATTAAAGTGAATCTGTACTTTAAAGAACTAATCATTTGAATAATTAAACTTTGACGAAGACTGACGAGAAAGTCAGTTTAGAGAGACCCAAGAATGTTGCAAGTAAAGAGGTTTCGAAACTTGCTTAAATTTTATTGTCAATAGATTAAAATTTTTCAAATTTATTAATGGCATTTGTTTTGCAGAATTAAATTTAAGAATTTTTATTCAGCTCGTGAGGCTCTCATTAAAAAAATGTAAAACTGATTAGAGAAATTAAAAGGTTTGAATTGAGGATATTAAGTGAAAATACGATGTCTTTTCCAAATGCTTTTTTCAGTTTCAACCAAATGGTTTGATTACCAAACTTATCACAAGAATCCCGATCAAAAGAAATGGTCCATGACAAAACAACTTTATTCTAAGGCATAATTGCCATTATTTAAACAATTAAATAATAATTTACACATCAACATAAGCAAAAGAAATAACGAAATATTCGATTCTATCTATCATATATCATATTATATTCTATCTAAACACCACTTTCGAGCCAATTATAGAAATGAATAATTTCGCAAAATCTATTTCCTTTGTGTAAATTAAAAGATTTTGATTCAAAATCATTTTGAATCTCTTAATTCATACGAATTTTTCTATTTGCAATTTGGTGAAAAAACCAAGTTTCTGATGCTTTACATTTGATCGTACCAATTGAGATAATTCCTATCGATTCCTATGATAATTGCTTATATCTTTCATCACAATTCGAGGAATTTTTCAGATCTAATTGACACTTCAAAAAGTTGAGAAAATTCGATAATCGACGAAAAATTGATTGCAGCCATTCACGAGAACAATTAAATGAAGTTTCATGTTGTATCGGCACGCAAGTTTTTTGGTCATTATCCAACTTCATGTGGTTAGGACAATCGCATACATATCGTTTGTTATGCGTAAGTAAGCAAAGATGACTACATTTGCTGGCTCCACATGGATTGTCGTTCGCCGGTTGTAGAAGAGGATGGAATATTTTTATACCCAAGATGTAATTCTCGTGGTTTCGGAGTAAAGTTGTCTGATTCTTGCCTGTATTTTTATTGCATACGTTGAGTGAATATGTTACGAAATCAGTCCAGTAAAGCTCGTCTTCGAATACTGTCATCGAGTATGGATGAAAAACTGTGGCCGCTTCCAAAAGCACTTTGCGCTTCTTTGTGAAAAGATCTAGGTACTCGATTCTATGAAGCTTCGCATCTGACCAATAAAGTCGCCTTGTTGGTGCGTCAATTGTGATGCCATTAGGCCAAACAATGTTTTTTGAAACAATTTCTTTGATATTACTTCCATCCATTCCCGACTCATAAATTCCAGGTACTCTTCCCCAATCTGACCAATACATGATTCCACGATCAGGTTCTAGTGCAATTGCTCGCACTTTCTCTACCTCTCTCTTATGTACGAGCAATCCTTTGCAATAAATGCCAAGCATGCTGCAAACGACTATTTGTTTCAAACCAGAATCGGTAATATAAATGTTCCGTGCCACCCAATCGACAGCCACATCTTCAGGTGTATGCAAGCCATCAGTAATGACGGGTTTTAGATCTTGACCATTAAAGTCACACGAGTAGACGCCGCTTTTAGATGAATTATAATCAGCCCAAAATACACGCTCCTCACTATTGTATACATCAACACCTTTCGATTGCGTTATTGCAGCATGAATAAGAAAGTACTTTTTCGATTTTAACCAATATCCACGAATGTTAGATGCATCCGAGATAATCAGCAATGGTTCGATGTCCAACGCTTCACATTTATGTTTGTCCCTAGCTAACTTGTAGCCGTCTAAACATTTGCATTCATAACTCCCAAGTGTGTTAATGCATCGATGGCTGCATAAATCTGAGTATAAGGCACATTCATCTTTGTCCAGACACGTCTTGCCATCGGAGTCCAGCAGAAAACCTTCTTGACAGAAACATCTAGGTCCTTTTGGTGTTTGAATGCATTTTTGGGTACAGCCCGCAGTCTTGCATGAATTGTGTTTGCAACCATTGCCCTCGTCATCTCCTTTGCTGCAATCAATGCGATTATTACAAACTTTATGATGGGGTATGCACTCGGCAGTTTCACACTCGTAAAATCCAAGTTCCATCTTGCACTCGATGCTTGCTCTTGGCAAGTTTATACTATTCGCAGAAACCAACCTTTTTCCCAAGACACTTTCTACCGTTGTGTTTATAGTTCTGCAATTATGTTCGTCCGATCTATCTTCGCAATCATAGGCTCCGTCACATCGCAACTTCATTGGTATGCATTTCATGTTCGCACAGAGGAAACCGTTGCACTTCGTGCAGTTCATTTCATCGTCGCCTCCAGGACAGTCTTTGAAACCGTCGCATCTCGATTGACTCGGCAAACATTGATCGGTCATATCGCACCTGTGGTGGTTAGCGGGACACTTGAAGTTTTCGTATTTGAAGCGAGGGTCAAAGCAACCCTGTTCGTCAAGTCCGGTGCTGCATTCAAATTCACCATCGCATCGAAAAAGATAGGAAACACACGATCCATCACCGCAATCTATCCAGCCCATTGGGCATGGGATGCTGTCAACTTTATTCACAAAATTTTGAAAGTTAGAAATTAAAAAAGCAACTTACCAGCTATTCCAAACACCGTCGATACTATCACTATGCATGCATGAATTAGCATCATGTTATTAGTCAATGCGATAATTCTTATAATAATTATTGAATTTCACAATATAAATGTTATTAATATGATTTGTATAAGTAAGCTCGTTGCACTTTAGAAGCAAGTCTGTTCGAAGATCTTCGAAAATAATGCAAACTTTTCACCATACAAGCAATTTATAAACTCATTTTACAATGTCGAACGAAATAAACGCGATTTAGGATTGGATTTAACTTGTTTCAAAATCAAAGATGAATAATTCAGCTCCAGATAACAGCGAGTGCGAAAACTGTTGATCAAGCTATTCGATTGACCAGTCATAAGTTGAGCGAAAGTCTTCACATTTTTTATCACTTTTGTTGTACAAATAAATTAACAATGAAATTGTCTGCTTTTGAATAGCTGAAATTTAATACGCTTTATGTTATTGTCTTCTGCTTGTGCTTACACATTTGGACAGATATCGAAAGTGAAAAACTGAATCAAAAATCGAACGACAAAAAGTGTCTCGAACTCATAACGCGTCGATTTTTGCGAACCCTTGTTCCGATCCGGTCGTTTTTTGTGGGACGAAATTTCTGAAAGAGACTATTAATCATGATCAGACTGAACAGTAGTGGGCACTCGATTGGGATAGGATTTCCCGGGAGCGAAATTTTCCTACCAATTTTAATCATTTATTTTGATAATGAAATTAGTCGATGGTTAGCAGTGATTATCATCGCAGAGCGAAAAAACTACAATTACAATTTTTTTACTCCTCATATTTTTGTTAGTTAAGCAGATTTCAATGAGAAAAAATAAACTTTTTCAGAATATTAATCAATATGATGAATTTTAGGTTACTGTCCGTGTCTGTTCGAAATGTAGTAAATTGTGAAATAAGTTTTTTCGCGACCACAATCAACTAAGAAGTTCACGTAGCTTTAAAGCTCTTTTTTAATATTGAAATTTCAAAGCGATTATGATCTTCAAGTTTAAAGTTTAAAAAACTGCTGATAAGTTTAAGGCAGAGCTTGTCCTCCGAAAATTAAAAATTTCATTCTTTCAAGTTCGCAAAATTTTTTTCATTCAAAAAATACGCCCCACTGAATTGATTACGCTTGTTTCCATGCGCTTTCTCAATTGAATAAAATATAGAATAGTAAAGTTAAAAAAAAGAGTAAATTACAAACTAAATTTCAACGCGAGACTTTTGAGCTAGAAAAAGTTGCTTTAACAGTTGTGGCTGCATCAAGAAGCCTTCATTCTATTCGAAACTTGAATTTCCAATGGATAAGATAATGTTACAGCTTGCTAGTGAACAAAGAACTTCCATTATCAAGACATTAGATCATTGAAATGTCTAACGTAATTGTGATAAATGATTTTTAGCAAAGCTTCGAGCTGAAAATTCTTTGGAGATGAATGTGTTGGAGTCGAAAAGAAGTGTAATTTTGCTAACAAAAAAAAAAAGCAAAGCATACGACTGCCTTTTGTCTCTACGCTTAAATTTCAGGCAGCTTTTGTGTAAAAATAGGTTAAAACATGAAATTCAAATTGAACGCAAACCTTTCATTTACCAGCATTGCAGGTGAAGTGTAAATTTGCCGATGAGTTTTTTGTGCCCGACAAGTTCCGTCAGCATAATTTAAAAGTGCGTAAGGCATTATGGACTTACCTATTATTTAGACTTATTATCTAAAACTCTAAAAATTTTTTACATGAATTATTTTCAAGAAACATTCTAAGCTCAACGTTAACTTTTTTTGCTTCTTACTCGATATATAATTATGTTAAATTAAAAAATTACAAAATAGAAATTAAAACAGTGCATTGTTTAGAGAAATCACTCTTAAGATTTATTTCACTACGTAGAACGTTGTATGTAATTAATTATTACAAAATAACTGTGATAATTCTAAAAAAATAAAAATGAAATTATTTAAAGCAGTCAGAAGTAGTAATAAAATTTCGCTTTAGATTTGATGATTAAGGCAATTTAAAAGTAATTTATTTGTGTTGATGAGTATACATAAAACATATTTTGTTACACTTATGCTTTCATCGACTTCAAACCAATAAAATGATTTCAATCTTAAATTTGCTTCTTAATTGAAAAATGCACTGTCATCAAGTGAGTAAGTGATTTGTAAAGAAAAGTAAAGAATTTTTTTGTTTCAAACGATAAATTTAGTTAACTTTCAATTGTTTGAAACAATTGAAAAAAATTAATCGTCCAATGCACATCAGTGCTAGATGTTAACAATCATTTGATTTCTTTCAAATTTTCTAATTTCGTTTGCTTGCTTTTTTTTTCAAAATGCATAACTTAATCTAATTTTTAAGTTTAAAAATTATTTCCTCTCCAATAATTCAAATGATGTCACGATTTTATTGTTTTCAAATTTTAATTGCACAGTAATTTGTTCTGAACAACATTTTAAATTTAAACACGGATACTCTGGACTGTGTAAATGCTTTTCGCTGGTTGTTTTTTCATTTGAAAAATAAAAAATAATTCAAATGTGGAGAATAAGGTTAAAAGTAAATGTCCATAGTTTGAAGATCACCTCAAAATAGAACTTGTTCATCTTGCAATTTATGAAAACTTTTTTTAAATATCTCAAACTTTCTCACATGATAAACTTTGAATTTTATCGAAGTGTTTGCACTAAATATTTTTTTTAAATCTTTGATTTGATTGATTAAGTGTTTGATTCGATTAGTTGATAAATAAACAGACAAATACAAAAAACAAAAAACTGCAGTTCATTCATTTAAATTTCTGTCAACTCTGATATGTAAATAATATTATTCAAGTGTTGCAAACGCAGTTACAGTTATAATCACATTTTGCGCTCAAAATTCAACTTAACTTTGAATTTGTTTTCACTTTTACGCTTTACTGCGATTGTAATAAAAAGCAAAATCGTAAATCTTTTAAATAATGTTAAGAGAGACGAGAAAAAAATAATTTAGTATTCAAACAAATGATAGCAAAACTTAATAGCGACTATTTAAGTTTCATTTAGAGCTTGCTTAATTGCGACGAAAAGCATTCATTAATTTTCATTATGTTTTCACGTTCGTTTGGCTTTTCTCTTTCTGTCTTCATTCTGTTTTCACTCTTCTCATCGGTTTCAAATCATTTTCTCAATTCAAGCGATCTGTTGTTAAACGATAAGCGATTGAGAAATTAGGTTTTATTCACTCATTTTCAACTTATTTGCCTTGTTTCTCTTTCATCTGATCACTGAGCGAATAATAAAAAATTATTCAGCTATTTCAGTCGAAAATTCACAATGCGAGCATTTGAAACCATCTAGTGCCAATATCGAATTTGTTTTTTCTACGTGTTGTCATTTGATATAATTTGTTGCTAAAATTGTGCGAATTGTTTGAGTATGAAAATTTGAAAATTGCAGTTTTAAAATAATTTCAAATATAAATATCGCATTATTTTCATTATTTGTCATTTTTTTTCAGCTAAAATTTCCAAAATTAACTTTAAAACACACCGCTTAACGGTATTAACACAGATAAGCAATGAAAAGTGATCGAATCTCTAAAATTTGATCTTTTAAAAAGTCATGTGAATTTTTTTTGTACAAAACATTATGGTTTTACATAAGGAAATGCAATCGCATTAAAACGATTGAGTGAAACACCGGGGAGTCGTAAAACGAAATTTTAGTTTTTTAAATAACAAAATACAAACGACGCGCTTGGTGCTTTTCCCATTGCGACATTTTAACTGCAATAATTCGCACATAAATAAAGCTTAGAAGAAACCTCAGGGAGAAAATGAGATTGAAAAGCAACTTTTTGAAAGTGACCGCGAAAAGAAAAACCGAAAGGCCGCATTTCTTTCTTTTTATGAGAATAAAACTTTTATTGAGAAGTAGTTAAACTGTTTTGAACGATAGAGAGAGAGAGAGAGAGAAAAACTAAATTTTATTTTTAGAAATTCAAAAAATTGAAGCGAGCGAGAGAGAAAAATAGATTTACTTTTTAAGAAAATTATTGACACAGATTTACATTTTTAAATTTAGTCATATTTTAAATTAAGAGAGAGAGAGAGAAGAGGAGAGAGAGAGAAGAGGAGAGAGAGAGAGATAGAGGAGGAGTAATACTTGAAAATTTTTTGGCAATCGACTTTCGGGGTGTTACAAAACAGTTTGATGCACTCTCCTCTTTCACTCGCTATTTATTTTCGCGAGAAATTTTTAAAAGCGCGTTAAGTGGGTCAATCAACGAGACATGACGATTGACGAAAAATAAGCGCGACCATCTCTTTCTCTTTCTCTCTCTTTCTCTCTTTCACTTCAAAATAAGACATTTTTCTAACATAAAGTCAAGTAAAGGAGGTCACAAAATTCTCCTTTTTTTCGTCGATCAAAACTCATTGTTTAATCCCTGTTTATCGTTATTAAGCAAATTCGTTGTTTGTCACCCACTATGCTTTATAAACTTCATATCTCATACTGCGCTCTCATCGTTTGTTTTTGATTTTTAAAAATTTTTCGCGGCGTTTTTTTTGTGTATGTGTTTTAATGGGCAATATATGGTAGGTGAGTGTTTATTTTTTTTATAATGTTTTTTTTGTTCATATGAATATTTCATACGTTGTGGTTGCTTTGAAATTTAAGTTCTAACCACAAGTTGCAACTCTAGCGATAAGTTGTCAGTGTCATTTTGTACTAATTTCAAAATTTATGTCAAACGAATTATGATGATAGAGAAATCGCTTAAATGCATAGAAATTGAGCATAGGGCGGTCGATTTTTAATTTGTTAATTGCTGCGAGAAAAATTTTTTCAGAACTTTTTAAGATCATTTTTTATAACAGCCTTTATTTCATCAGCAAGCAGAAATAAGTTTTTTCTTTTGCAATTTTCCAATTACAATGTTAATTTCTTTTTTCCAAGAAATTAAATGGATTTATAAAATGTAATGTATAATGTAAAAATGTTTAGCTCAATCTTTATAAAAAATTTTAAACATTCCGTTTTTTCGAGCTCCGTGTCTCGTTCCGTCGATAAGGTTTTCAAAAAGAAAAAAAAATAATGAAATTGTTCCTTAAAATTCATAAAACGTTTTAAAGGTCAAGAAAAAGCGTGCTACAGCGAATTCGGTTACATTGCGAACTTTTTTGATAACTTTGAATACACTTACGAATGCTCGTAAAAACAATACGAAGTCGTGAATTAAGAATTTCTGCTATTGTAATGATGTAAGTCACATTTTTCTAGCTTCACATTTCAGCAATAATCATTTTAAAGGACGAAAGAAGCGAAAGAAATTCAGGCTAATCGTGGAAATGCAATTCAAAATTCAGTTTGTAATTTCATATACTTCAATTAAATATTAGACACTTACTATTGTATGATGGATATTTCACGAAATTAAGCGAATGATAAGTTTAATTATTTATCAAAAGTTTATTTTAGAGCAAACAAAAAAATAAAAATAAAAATTCTTGTTCAACATTTAATTTCGCTTGAAAATAGGAGTTAGAGCGCTTAATCATAAGCGAAAATTTCGCTTTTCATCGTTGCATACGACAAATTATTAAAAAATTTTACTTCGCTGAACATATAAAAAATATGATAACAAATAAAAACTTTATAAAATTTAAAAAAAGCGCGATTGTTAAAAATTAGAAATAGAAGCAAACAAAATTAGGCGAAATAATTGATTTAACGCTTTGTTAAACGCGCAATTAATAAAGCCACAAGTCACCGCTATGATAAATATGAATGAACATTTCTTTTCGGTTACTATTTTTATTTATCTGACAAGAGTAAAGATAACAAGCGATGGAAAAAATAGTTTTTTATTTATTATTATCAAGAAAGCATTTGTTACTTATAAATGGTGCAAAAATAAAGAAAATTTCTTTTTCGACTCACTCTGCTGCGGATAAAGTCAATGACGTCAAATACGTGATAATAATAATTTTATTAATAGACTTCGTATTACATAGCGAAACATCATTTAAAGTTATGAAAATGTTTTTAAAAAATTTCGAGCTTTATATGCAATTCGCCTTAAAGCGCATTAAGCGTGCACAATGCGATTAGATTTTAAATTCAAATTGCGCTTCTTCTTTTCAAAAATTTTCTTTATTTTGCTATTAAATATGGAAAGTGTATTCACGTTCACTGAACGTTTACTTGTTTCGAAAAATTGAAAACTACTTTCAAAACAATCTGAGCAAAAACAAAATGAATAAATAAATAATCGATGAAAACGAAAATAAAGTGAATTTCAAACGTTTTTTAACGTCAAACGGCGAACGTTGTTTTGACGAAAATTTACAAACAATAAAATGCGTAAAACTTTTTTTACTTTTCAAAAGAATTACAAAATTAGAAAATTAGGATGCGAACACGTTCTTAGAAAATGGGAATATTACTGTCACTGAACACCTAAGCTTTAACTGTGTTGTTGTAAACATCGGTTTATTTCAAAGGCAGTCAATTTCAAGCAAAAAAACATTTTTAACAAGTTTGCTTTGAAAATTTACAAAGCGAACCGCAAACTGGTGGCTTATTTAAAGTAACTAATTACGTTTTAAGAAATGATGCTTATTCTCGAGAGTTTTGTTCGAATGAATCGTGATTTGTAGTTAAGATGCGATTAATTTTGACTGTACTATTGTTTTTGGAATGTCCTAAAGCGAGAAAAAAGTAGCTTCCAAAATGAACGGGTTAATCTACATTAAAACTGAAATGTTCGTTTTAAATTTAAATAATGACTAGTTCTAAACGAAGAAACATGAGAGAAAAAAAAAGCTCAATAACAACAACATGAAATTAGGCGTTTACTGGTTATTTCTTATCAAGCAACAACGTCAACGTGAAAGATTTAAAACGAATTTATTCGAGTAAAATTTGCAAGAGCAGGCACAGAAGACAGAACAGAAAGAGTGATATTAATCGGAATAGTGAATTCTCTCTCTCTCTCTCTCTCTCGCTTACACGAAATTGTGAGTTATTATTATTATTATTGTGTGTAAATCCTGTGAAATGGAAAAAGCGTTTGCGTAACAGACAGCGAAGTGTTTTTTTTGTCTGCAAATATTCGCTTTTGAAAAAATTTTCTGCGCGCGATATGATCGCACAAAAAAGTAAGTAAAGCGATTCTCTTCGAATGAGAGCAAACGTTAAAAGAACGTCGTCCCAATTTCACTATTATTTCAGAAAGAAAACGTTCGTCTTCATAAAAGTAGTAACAAACGTTTTTTGACATGAAATGATGCAAAATCGCCTGGAGAGAAAAAATTCTACGAAAAGAGAGAGAGAGAGAGAAAAAAAAAGAAGCTGCTGCAGCGAGAATAAGAACGCGAAATGGGTCAGGGTTAGGAATAAGTGTAATGAGTTCACTGTCACGGTCTCTATTTTCTGCTCGCTATTTGTGGCGCTATATTACATAACTATTATATACACTACATTTCGATGCTCGCGAAATAGAATGCAAGGCAAAACAAAACCATTCTAATTACGTATCGATGCATGCGATTTCAAGCGAATTTAATGAATAAGCTTTAGTTCAGTGAGAGTTCTTTACACTTTTACATTTTCTATCCTGCTTTTTGCTTTTATTTGTTAAAAATAGTTGCAAATTAGCGCGACTTTTCTCTTCTAAGCACCGACGATTTGCTGCTTTCATTTGCTTTAATATGCTCGTATTAAAAAAAAAAGACTCACACAATCATCTGTTTCAAAATTTTTTCAACGTTCGCTGTATTTGTGTCAATCATATTTTAAATCTTTAAATTTATCTCGTTAATACTTTAAGATTTGGTCACTTTATTTCCTCTTTTCTTCAAATGCTAATGAAAACTTTTGTTCTTTTGTTATCTTCTATTGAAACTTTCAACGAGATTAAACATTTCGAATTATCATTATAATGAGCGACCGTAAAATTGCATTTTATAACTTTTCAAATTTCATTCAAAATCGTTTCGTATTAAATTCAAAATGCATGAGTTTAATTTTAGAATTTAAACAGAAAGCAGTTTTTAGATGGACAAAATAAAAATGATTCGAAAAAATTTTTCTGTTTCAGTCAAATAAATTGTGTGTTTATCGAAAGCAACATTACTGAATATATAGGCGCATGAATGATGAGTTTTTAAAGTTTTGAGATCGATGCTATCGAAATTAATTTCGCAGTGTAGCGCGAACTAAAGAAATTATGCTGGTTCTGCATGTGTCAATTCTGCGAATTCTATTAATTTAATTTCAAACTGATTCTGATATTTGAAAAGCTTTTTTTTTATTAATTTAAGCGAATTTTTAAAAAATGAACTCAATTTTTTACAAGAAAATCAATTTATACCGAGGAAATGAGCCACTTTTTTTCAATTTACTTATTCATTTATTTTATTCGTGTAAATTGTTGTTTACTTTTATGATGATTCGCACTTTTAGAGTGAATGAGGGAGAGAGAGCTTAACACCTCAATTCATATTTGTCATAATAAATAAATAATTTGGGTGAAAAACACGGAAATTAAGTTAAGCGATCAAGATAATTTGTTATACAAACAATGTGTTGTTGACAAGATGATTATAGGCAATTTCGCTGATAAGTGAAATATAAAATAGAAGAAGATACAGCCTGCAATTATGCGGATGATAAATAGAAATTATTTTCTGATCCTATTATGCTATTCTTTCCATTTTTATGGAGTAAATTTTGTATTTTGCTTGTTAATTTTTAGCGAAAACAAATATCATTGAGTTTTAAAATAAAGAAAAGAAAAGAGAATAAAATCGGAACAATGAACTTGAAATTAACATTTACAATGAAATAAAAATACAAAAAAAATGCTATGAATTGTGTGTTAGATAACAAAATTATAAAACCGTAATTTCTTAAATTTTGTTTACATTGTATCCTCAAAAAAACTTTAATGCGCCTTTCTTTTGTAACAAAAGCGACAATTTCACGTTTAGCTTTTCAAATTCAGCGAATCATAAATTTATGGACCGACTATTATAATTAAGTTGAGAGAAAAAAAGCCAACAAACATGAATTATCAAATTTATGTGGTACATCTTTTCGCTTTTTTACGTAAAAAGAATTAATCGTAAACGGCGAAAAGAATCAGAATTCGAGAAAATCGGACCCATTTTTCTGCAAATAAACGATAACAGTAGAAAGCATTGCTCTTATTCTCTCTCTCTCTCTCTCGCTCTTTGCATATCTGCTGAATCACAATGATTCAATTGAAAATGTTTGTTTGTCGGCAGCAAAATTGCACAAATATGTGATGAAAAGGTGGAGAATTGTGTCATTTCTCTCAAAAGCATCCTTTCAGACATTTGGTAAATAGACGAGCGTTTTTCATTCGTTTCTAAAGCAAACTTTTGTTTGTTTAAAATTTTTTTCACCGTGCTTCACTACATTTAATTATTTAAAACGAATTGTTTTCTTATAATAAGTTAATTTTAAACAAAATTGAATTTATAAATTGAACGCGAAAGTAGTCAAAAAGTTTTGTTCTAAAACAAAAATTTTATTTGATAATTTTTTTCTCTGATTACTCGTGTGATTCTCCTAATGAGAGCTTACGCAAACAGCGGCTAATATTGAAAAAAAGTTTAATTTTCAAATCCGGTAATAAAAAACACTAAGAGAAACAAGCTTCTTCTTCTTCTTCGCCTGCTGGCTTGCTACTCAAGTTTTTTCTCGGCGAAGCTCCTCCCGACTACGCAAGCGAATTATCGCTTGTGCCAATTTTTTAGGTTGCGGGTCGTAGCAGAAATTGGACTTCCAATTTTTTAAGAACTCTATTTTGCGGTTGCGTTAAGTTTAGTCGTTACGAAAAAAAATTTAAACTTTACTTTGTCGCTTGTTGTTTCTCGCGTGTGCATATTTCTTTTTTCGTCTCGAACGCTTCACGTATCGATAAGCAATGAAATTTTAGAACTGTTTGTGTGCTTGTGTCGCAATTATCCACAATTATTTGCACCTTGATGCAAAGTGGTGTTAATTTATTTATTTTTTAATTGCGATTACAAACACTTTTTTAAGCAGTTGCGATTATTCGACTTTACAGAGACACCGATGTATATGTTTGGGGTGCGTATAAAGGATGCACTATGCCTATGTGGTAATCCTGGCAATCGTCAAGTTTGTCTCATCAATGCCAGGTCCCTATTATACTTATGACACATTCGTTAATAAAACATTGCCGGACATTCGAAGAACAGCGCCCGATAGTAATTATGATCACTTCTTGTTTCTCGTTAATTCATTCATTTGTAAAATTTTCTCACGTTTACAGCTTCAGCGACATTCTTTAGCAAAACTTTTGGAAATGTGGTTCGCTTCTTGCCCCCAATACGCATTGGCAGTCGCTTCAATCAAGGCTGCGTCGGGGGCACCCGTTGCCAATTCATCTTCGCGTGCTGGATATCGGGAGGATCGTTGGGCACTTCCTGTGGACCACTCTACACCTGTTGTATCACCCCAAGCAGTCACGAGATACAACCCGCCTTCTACGGACCAGTCATTAACGACCCATGTGAGCAAAAACTAAAATCTTAGCGAAAGTCTAAAATAGTTCGTCTGATCAAATCGACGCAGACTGTGGGAGAAGTGCGACACGAATCAGCAGGATCGTTGGGGGATCGGACGCGTCATTCGGACAATTCCCGTGGCAGGTATGAATGTGCAATTTCATCATTGCCAGAACTAAATTTTTGTATTGTGCTACTTAAAGGCGTTCGTCCAAGTTGGGGGCAGTCGCTGCGGAGGAGCGCTCGTCGGACCGCGGCACGTGGTCACAGCAGGACACTGCGTCGCAAGGTCTGTAGTTGCTTACACGACACACTTTTTAAATGCATAAATAGTTTATAAATGAAGGTAAATTAAAATTTTGCGTGACAATTCGCAAAATACTAATTTTTCAAAAATAAACATTTACTTTGTTTTTGAATCCAAAAATTGTGTTTAATCGCTTTTGCCTTTAATTGCAGATCTCAACACAACCCGACAAGCATCAGGGTTACATTAGGCGATTACATTCTACATTCGGATATCGAAAGTTTACCTCATGAAGTATTTACTGTAGTCGAGGTTCGCTTGCATCCAAATTTTCGTTTCACACCGCAAGCCGATCGGTTCGACGTAGCCGTTTTGATTTTGGATAGACCAGTTCAATATCGCGATAACATAAAGCCCATTTGCTTACCGCAGAAGGATGCGAATTTTTTGGGACGAGTGGCTTATGTCGCCGGTTGGGGTGCTCTTCAAGCAGGTTAAATTCATTTCGAGCAATTGATTTTGAAATGAAACTCAATTTTAAAATGTCTTCAGGTTCAAAATTGCGACCAAAAGTTTTGCAACATGTAAATGTACCCGTGATTGACAATAATGTTTGCGAAGTGTGGCATCGAAAGAAAGGAATTAACATTAGAATACACGAGGAAATGATGTGCGCGGGTCACGAATACGGTGGACGAGATGCTTGTCAGGTGAGTGGATAATTATGCCACCAATTGATCCATTCGATGGCACATCGTTCGCCGACATGATTAGCTTCTTGTGTGACATGTCAAATTGTTTTTTTTTTATCATCGAAGGGTGATTCCGGGGGTCCGTTGATGCTCAACGATTATGGTGTTTGGTATTTAATCGGAATTGTTTCCGCGGGATATTCATGTGCCAAACAATATCAGCCTGGTATTTACCACAGAGTCAGCAGTTCATCAGATTGGATTTCAGCCAATGTGTACCAGGGACAATGAAGTTTCTCAAAAATTCTTCATTCATCAATTGGCAAACAGCAAAAGCGAATTGTTTACCGAATTGCGAAATAATTTATTGCAAACTGTTGTGTTCAAGTTTTTTGTGTGTGTGTGAATTAACGTGTAAATAGTGATCATAAAAATTTGTATAAATTGTGAAAACAATGTTTTTCGAAAATCACACCGCATCGAATACTGCAAACTTATCTGTCACATCGCAAGCACATTTTACAGTCGCTCACAAGAATTTAGAGTTTTTTATTACATCAGGACTAATTTATACTCTATTTTGTTTTGTCATCGAATTTGATTTGTTGTCGAAACCACTGTTCGCAATCACTGCCCTTATTGAACTTTTTTTTAAAAAAGCAAACAACAGGATCAAACAAGAAGAACTCAAACCGCAAGTTAATTTAGAGCCACAAATGAGAAAATTCAAGTATTCAATGCTTGAACAATTAACTGTAGTTTTTTTTAATTAAACAAGTTTCGAATAAATAAAAGAGATTAAGCTTCAATTTAGAAAACAATTTTTACGTTTGCGACGCTCGGTTAGAGCATCATTGCAACCGGAAATGGATTAAGTAGTGTTTAAATGGATTTTTTCTTGTCCTTTTAAAGATTATCTTAAAAAAGATTTTAGATAATTTTTTACAATTGCTTTGTGCTTATTAGAATGGCATTTAATTTAGAGAGCTGAATAGGATTGTGTGGAAGAGTTGTTTAGTACTTTTTTTTATTTTATAAAAACAGTAATTGTGTTCTACTAGAGGTTTTGGATTAAGTAAAGAACGAAACGGAAAAGCATTTTATTTAGCAAACGAGTTCGTGCCCAAACAAAAAATCGGATGCCACACGCTTTGTACAAAAATCTCAACAAAAAAAAATGCAAAACTTTACCTAATTTCCAAACTCTCTAAAAGTGCTGAGATTACAGTTAAAAGTTATCTAAACTTGATAAGATATGAAAGCATTAAATATTAGGGCTTCCGACTTTCCGTTTCAGCAACAAGTTGCAGTAGCAAAAAAAAAAAAAAATTAAGTTAATGAGGCCTTAATGTTGCCGAAAAGAACTCAACTAAATTCGGATAAAGTTCGGAGAACA
>NCKU01002970.1:0-16802 GCA_003675995.1 Dinothrombium tinctorium | reverse complement strand
ATCATTTCTTTCAGCATAAATAGAGCGTTGGATTGTTTTCAATTGGCATCAGTCGTACGAATGAAAGCAAAATATTTTTATGAATGCAAAATGCAAAATGTTTTCTTTTTTTAAGTTTGCATTGAAAAATAAATTAATAAACACATTGAGTGATCAATATTTATACGCTACGTTAAGCGATGAGAGATGCAATATGCATATTCGGTTCGTTTAGATCAGTTGTTAGAAAAAAATAGCGCAGAAATTCGTTTGCACTTTTTTTAGAAAGCAAAGTCTCATTTAATGCTGATAAAACTTTTATCATTCTAATGGTTTACAATTTTCTAAAGTTTTCGCATTAAAATTTAATCAAATGTTTGGTTAGTTTAATATTTATGTTAGAATATTTCCTCTTAAATTATGTATAAAGTGCTATGATATCACACTTAATATTTAAACAAGACGTCAAATCTTCTTTTTGATGTCGCTTCACTTTGAGAAAAAAAATTTTAAACTATTCTCATTAGGGGATATGAATTTAATGATAATTGCATAACTTTTTACAAATTCATCACTTCTCGCAGCTTGATCATTTTGAAAATTTTAATTTTCTCTATAGCCACAATGGGTGAAAATCCAGGTTTTTGTGCGCTATTACTGACAACGATTTCTGTGATACTAATCATCGTCACATTGCCTTTCTCACTATTCTTCTGTATAAAGGTAAATATGCGAATTTGATTCGAATGCGAAAATGAATGCGATGAAAACGCAGGTTGTCCAGGAGTATGAACGAGCGGTGATTTTTAGATTGGGGCGACTGCTACGCGAAGGAGCTAAAGGACCGGGAATCTTTTTTATTATCCCCTGTATCGATACATATTCAAAAGTTGACCTCAGGACAGTTTCATTCGACGTTCCACCACAAGAGGTTTGTTACACATTCAACTCGAGTGTAAGCGCGTTTGCATGTCAGCCTTAATTTCCGCATAAAACAGATACTTTCGAAAGATTCGGTCACTGTTGCGGTTGATGCTGTTGTTTACTACCGAATAAGCAATGCAACCATCGCCGTTTCGAACGTTGAGGATTACGGAAGATCGACACGATTACTCGCGGCGACCACACTTCGCAATGTTCTTGGAACTAAAAATTTGTCGGAAATATTAAGCGAGCGAGAATCGATCAGCCATATTATGCAATCTAGTCTCGATGAGGCCACCGATCCTTGGGGTGTTAAAGTGGAACGCGTCGAGATGTAAGTATTATTAAAGATCTATTGTCCTTTGCATTGTGCATTCAAAGCTACAGTTTTGTTTGTTTGTTTCAATCCAACTTTAATTTGGTTAATTGATGCAATAGTAAAGAGGTCATTTGAAGCTTTACACCAATTCTCTGCAATCAATTGTTTAATTAACTTTCTATCACTTGAATCGCAATTAAACAACGTTTCGAAACTAGCTTTTCAAAAGGCATTCGACGCATTGTGCATTCACTCGGCGTTTACATTGAAAAACAAACATTTTACGAATCGCTATAAAGCACACACAGAACCAAATATTTGCATACATTTTTTCGACAAAAATCGCTTATTTCCACAAAAATTGCTTAAAAAGCGTCTCTGTTCGTTAACAATACAAACAAAGGATGATGAAATCCTATTTTTTAAGTTCTTTAATTGGTGATACAGAAACGAGAGCAATCGATAAACTTATATAGTGAGATTGCAAAAGGCGTTAATCATTGAACAGAACTTTTTTTATAGTTTTACGCATTAAGAAATGATGCTGAATAAGAAAACTTAAAAATTTCTTTCTTTATAAAATTTAAAATAGCACAAAATGAAAATAAATAACAATAAACATAAAAAATTTTTATTTTTTGAACTGATTCATTTGCATTAGTATGTTGAATGAATAATCAACGTCGTTAGATATCAAAATGAACAGGAACACAAACACAACATGCTAGAACATATAGCAGCCTAACTTGTTGAATTATAGCCATGCAATAAATTCAATTTTTTTTTAAATTTATTTTCTTTCTCTGTGATTGCAAATAATTTATTTCACTGTTTCGAGTCATTTAATAATCATTTATAATTAAAATGACTTGCTCGTAAAGAGATGAATTTCGTTGATTTTATGTCATGATTAATAATTATGAACAAAGCAACTGTCGCGAACAGCTTCCGCTTCATTAAATTTAATTTATAAAGTGCTGCATGAAAGAGTCAAAACATATGAACTCAGTTTTGAATTATGATTTATTTTCTAGATCAATAAACATTTATTGACCTAAATAATGTGTGTGTTTGCTAGGTGATAAAAAATGATGAAACTTATTGATAAAAATGATAAATTTGTCAAACTTTTTTTAAGCTAACTGCGCTAAGCAAAGCTTCTTTTTAAATTTATTAGAGCAAAATATGCTAAAGGATTGCGTTAAAAACTTAACACAGTTTCTTAAATTCTTAAAATATAATTCAATTGAACATTAAAAAAAATCAATGGGTTTAAAGATTTTTTTTGTGATAAATCAGTTTTTGTTTCGCGAGAAAATATTGTTAATGCATTGAAGGTTTGTGTTGCTCTCATTATGCTCTGGGGAACTCTTTCTTTTAAATCGTTTCGAGTGTAGTCATATCCTTATAGAATTCTGAAACCACACTCACAGATACACACACATCTTCTTCAAGAATAATACTCTCAACTTTTTGCTTTAGGCAATTTTTTTCATAGTATTGCGGCAATTAAAAGAACAAAAAGAATCGAAAAATGATAAGTGGTGCTCCAGTGATATTCTCTTTTTCAATATTTTACTTTTCATTTTTTCCGAATTTCAAAATTTCATCAGTTTGAGATTTCGTTTGAATATAACTTCCTTTGTAATACCAAAAATATTTTGAATAACAAATATTATTATAAACTAATTTTTTCAAGTGAAATGAACTTTTTCATTTCAATCCCAAACGTTACTCTTTCTGAAACATTTCGCTTTATTTTGATGAAAATTATGTGACGTAAAACTGATTTTAAGCAGCAAAATTAGAAGAAAAGTAAGTTCTATAGGATAACATAAGAGAGTTTAAGAGCTCGAAATGCTTTGCGATCCTACGAAAAAGAATTGCAAATATACTTTCTTTTGCTTCATTCAATAAATCAATTAAAATGTGAATGAGAAAAAAATAATGAAATAACTTTGAAAAAAACGGTTTCGCTTTTATTTCGTCTTCAATTCAATTACTTTGAAATAAAGTTTTTCGATTGAAACAAAATGAATGAGAGAATTGTAATTATTATTTGCGAACGAAATAAGATTGAGTTTATTTGAAAGAACAATGTTCGCTTTTTAAATTCAAATACAATGGAAGATAATCAAAACTTTTCTTAGATGTTAGAGAGAAGAAGTTCTGATGTTATATATCTTTCTGTATTTTTTTAATTAAAAAACTATCAAAAAAAGTTAAACTAGAATAAAGAATCGCCTCGTTTGATAAACAGCAGTGAAGTTAGCAAATATAGGATGAATATAGTTTACAAATTGAATTACAATCTTTTAGAATGAAAGATAATCTTTTGGCTTTTTTAGAACCATTAGAGAAAAAAGAATTTGAAAACTTAGAGCTTTGCATAGTGAAAAAATGAGCAAAACGCTTGCTTGCGTTATTTCAGCGTTATATTCTTAAACAAATTGAATATGTGGACTCGCTTCCCCTAATTGTTTAAACAGAAGAAAAGTCAGCGAAAATGGTCTAATAGAAAGAACATTAATATTGACATTATTGGTCACTCAGAAAACACAATAAATTATTTGCTCATTGAGCACGAAAAAGCTGACAAATGTTCAATTTGTTGTGATGATTGGATTTCGCGATCGTTAAGCATTTCGACAGTAACGACACGAATTTGATTCGCAGAAATAGCCGCAAATTATATGGCTTAAAGTGCGATCATTCGGCTTACATTTTACAACTCGGCAAATGCTTTTCGCTAAGAATAACTTTTTTATGCTATCTTGCAACATTTATCGCAAAAGCGCGCATTCTTTTCAACGCTTAAAATACATTTTTCTTCTCTGTCTTTTTCTCGCTTTAAACAGTAAAGACGTTCGACTGCCCGTTCAATTGCAACGAGCGATGGCCACCGAAGCCGAAGCAGCACGCGAAGCTCGTGCCAAAGTGATCGCCGCCGAAGGCGAGCAACGCGCGTCGCGCGCGTTGAAAGAAGCAGCCGAAGTAATTCAAGATTCACCCTCAGCGCTTCAATTGAGATACTTGCAAACGCTGAGCTCAATCGCTGCCGAAAAAAATTCAACCATTGTGTTCCCAATTCCGATGGAACTATTCAGCGGTCTTATGGGTCCGAAGCATAATTCCACTCGCTCACATATTTCTTGAGCAAAAGTGTTCTGTGTTTTACGTAATAAGAAACATATATAAACATACAAAAATATTTAATGAAGTGAAAATTAATGTAAACGTTAATCTGGTGTTTAATCGCAAGCAACATAAAATTTAATGTATTATGTGAATTTTTAGAATTCAGCGATATAATTCAATGTTAATGAGAGAAAAAATGAAGCACGATTTGATCTCGTCGTTCGCATTACGATACGATCCATTATCGTGTGCAAATCGGCCATTATATCTGCTCGCTTTTTATTGCTGTTGAAGCGATCGTTTGTTTTATGACATGAATTACGTTTATTTGTAAAAAATTTAAAAAATTTATGCCTTATTTGTCGAATTTTTCTTTATTCTACGTGATGATCTTTTCTTTCTTTCTCTCTCTCGCGCATCATATTCGCGCCATGATCGCTCAATTTTATCTATTATTTGCGCCTCATCCTAAATTCTTTTTGTCACATTTTTTGAAATTTTTTATCGCTCCGCTTTTGAAGAAAAAAGAAAGCGGCGATTACAAGCGATAACCGTTTTAAAGTACGCCATAAAACGAGCGAGAAAATATGATCATCAAAATTCTGAATTTATGCCTCGCGTTGAGATCGTAATTTATCCTCTTTCTTGTTTTTTTGGTGTTCTTTCTTGATGCGTTCAACCCTAACAATGCTTTGTTTCAAAGCAAGAAAAGTAATTCGCACGCAAGAAACATAATTCATTTAAATTAAATTTCAGCTACTAAAGAAATGTAAATTGGATAAAACTGTGGCCGCGCATAATGACGAGGTATTCATCGCTTGCATCAAATTTTACTTCGTTAAATTGAATTAAGTTCTTTTGGAAAAAAGTTTTTATTTATCGAATCTATTTTTTGGTAAAATATTTACATTTATTTCAAGCTAACTTTTTAATTTAATATACTTTTTGTTAGGTAGAACTGTAAATTCGTGTTTTAAATTTACATTTTAAGTATTATGAAAATTAAGTGCGAAATGCAATTTATTGGATCGCGACCGCGTTTCAATTCTCTCCTGCATCAGCAGTGAGCGTTACCTTAATGAAATTATCAAAGTTTCAAAATAAATTTTATTATTAAAATAAAAAGCATTCATGAGAAATACTTTTTTCATACGACTTCATAAAATAAGTCAAAAAAGTCGGCCAGAGGAAGTGTGATTTTACATCATCCATCAGTCAAAATGCTCACAATGATGAATTTCAATATTTGTTCAAAATGTCGAAACATAAATAAATTTCGAAAATACTATTGCGATCAGAAAAAAAGTAGATTTTACTTTTGAAAGCATACTTTGCAATGCAGTGAAGTATGTTTTCAGGAGTAAAATCTACTTTCTTATGATTATGGTATTACATTCCAAAAGTCAGATTTATGCTGGAAATCAAAAACTCAATTTTTTTCTTAGCACGTGTCGCTTGTTTCTTTGAGTTGAGGTGCAGATGGTAAGAGAAGAAAAAGGAATCCGAGTAACAATTTATTAAACATAAATGAGCGGAGTACACAAATTAAAGTAACAATTTAGATGCACATAGACTTGGGACTAACAGCTAAAAAGATTAACAAGTAAAAGCAAGTAACTAACTATTTGAATAAATAATGCGCTTTTATATTCTTTCAATATTAAAAGAAAAGACATTCGCGACCAACTAAATAATGATTTACCTTTCGTTTTTGATAAGTACACTTAATTAGTCTAAACAGTGATGTTGAAAATAAATTCAAATCTTGAATGATCGGTTCAAAATTGAGATAAATTTGCAATGTATAAATTAATAACCTTTTTCAATTTCTTTATAATCATTTAGCTGAATCAGGCATTTAATCTGTAGCGAAAATGATTCTTGCTCTTATCAAGTGTAAATTATTAGAAATCAAACAATTATTTCTTATATACAGGTACCAGACTATATCGTAAGTAGATAAATTTTGAAGTTTCATTTAAAATTTTTTTAATGAATTTCCTAACGTAAAACAGAATTCTTTTAAAAAGCTTTAAGAGAGAAATTTAATTATCATCTAAATAATTCAAACATTAAACGAGTATCTTTTAGCTCTACTTTTTGTAAACAAGCATAAACTCTTTATTACATAATTCAAACGCTTTCGTTTGCTCTTTAAATGTGAAAACACTTTCAATCTAATGTTCTTTCTCTTTTGTTTGTAAATATTGCATTCATTCGAATCTTGATAAACGTAAAGAACTTATAGCGCTTTTCGTGAAGCGTTTCATGCTTTTTTAATCAATTATTGAGAGAGAAACAAATAAAGAGAATTAACCTACAAATATAATTTCATCTGTTGAAAAATAATATTTTTGAAATAAAAATTGATTTTTGATAATTAAATTCTTCAAAAATTGTTTTTCCAACTAGCTTTGTTTGTTTAAGAGAGAATAAATAGTTCCAAATGTTGATATAACTTGCATAAGAAGCGAAACGAAACAAAACTAGAGAATAGCTAGTAAATAATTTAATATGAAGATCAAATAGGAAATAAATAATAAAAATGGTGATTGTTTAAGGCCTTAAAAATAAATAAAAACCTTTGGAAACACTGAAATTTCAGGAAACAATTGGCAAAAAAGTTTGGAAGGCATAATTCTATCAAACTAATCGATATTTTGAATACATTTAAATATTTTCCACGCGCTTCTTTACGGTCATTAATTAAATCCTTTAAATCAGTTCAATTTGAACAAACAAATGTTTTTGAATTCACTAAATTAATTGAGAAAATATACGAAATAAACTTCACAAAATGATTTTAGATTAAATAGAAAATGAAGAAAAAATTTAATTAGAATTCCCTTAATGTTTGTGCACAAAATGGTAATTGAAAAGGTTGCTTCGAAAGGGCTAATTTAGTTCAACTTAACAATATTGAAAAATTATGAAGCATTGTCAGATAAGCGCTTTTAAATAAAATTAATCAAATTTTTATATTTTAAATAGCTTATACGGTGATGATATATAATTTTTTATGCCTTCTAAAATCAATTCACAACCGAATGAATTTGCTTTTTATGAAGTACTTTTACACAAGAAGAGAATTTGTCTTATCAGCAAAAAGAAGAGCGAATAAGTGGAAAAAGTAGCGATTTTTTGAAAAAAAGTAAAGCTGACGAAAGTTAATGATGTAAGAACAACTTTTTACTTAAATTTTTTCATGTCTTCTTTACAAAGCGCTTTTGTATTGTAACTATCTTTTATCGCTGTGTAGAAAAATTTTGACGTTTGAGCGATTTTGCTAAGTGCAGGTAAAAATGCTACAACGCAACAGTATTTTAGCAATTTAAAAGCACCTATTGCTAAGTTAAACAGAGCGAAAATGTAACAAGCTTATTTCAAAAACAAAGACTCTTAAACAATGTGTTATTTTAAAAGCGCAACAATGCGCGAAACAAAAGTATAGAGGCTTTGATCAGTAAAAACTAATGCTATTGAAATCTTTTTATTTTTATTTAATCCTCATTTGATTAAAAGTTAAGCTCAGGAAGCTATCACTTTGTAAAAAACAATTATCATTCTTTTTTGAAGATTTTTTGCTCATTCGCCATTAACTAAATAAAGAGAGATGAGCAATTTTGATGTGAAAAAAGTAAAATTTCGGAAAAATGTTTGTCCTAGCGATAATTGATGGAGAGGCGCAAGCTAAGGGTGCGTTTATCAATTTGAAATAAAACCTTTATTTATATATAAACATCAAATGCGATGAATGTTAAAAATTAAAATTTCTTCACTTACCATTGAAGCAAGTAAAACTGTGTTCAATTAGCTGATCAACATTCGAACGGCGATGAAACAATATGCTTGATGGCAATACATTTCCTGAGGCAATAATGAATCTGTTGAATTAAGGTTACTCACTACATTTCCAAAGAATCAAAAGTTGAATAATGTTGAAGTGTTTATTTTTGCTTCTGAGATTTTTGAATTTATTTAAGAATTCTTTCTAAATTCTTTTTATTCTAACTAACACAAAAGCAATTTAATTGACTTGTAATGAAATCGTCACATAAAAAAAAAATTGAAAAACTATTCTTCACTCACTTAAACACACATTTTGCTATTTATCTTCATTCGAATATACTGAGAACTGTTTATTTTGTGACGACAGGGTCCTATCGTCACAAAAAATTTAGGTCCGATGAATACGCAACAGATTTTTAGAGTAAGACGAATACTTTCTTATTGACTTAACACGAATACAAAATGCGTTTAATTGCGATAAAATTGCACGTCGGCGAACGAGCTAAATACGCATTTTACATGAGATTTTATACACAAGTTTTTGCTATCGCATTGGCGATAGCCGATGTGGTCGCCCTTTGCAATACAGCAAAATACAGGGCGAGAATCCAAATATTTACTCGCGTAAATCTTTGTACGATGATTATTAGTTGCATTGTGGCGAGCGTACATGCCACAATTTAAACAAAATTGAAAACTGTGCTTGACTTTACTTTTAAATGCTTTTAATTTTGTCGCGAACCTTTGTAAAAATTGATGCGTTTCAGAGTGATAAGATATTAAATGATCGATCCTGGACAAACATTCTTTCCGAAACTGTAAATTTACTTAATATAGTACTAGTTGTATATTTAAGTGAAAAGGTTAAAATAAATTCCGCTCAAATTATTGACAATTAATTTTTCGTGGTGATGAGAAAGTTTTTGCTATTTCGAAATACAGTGAAACCTCCCTACAAAGGAGACCAAAGGTGTCCAAAAAATATGATCGTTATAAAGAGGTGGCCGTTCTAGAGAGGGCATTTTCAATTGAGTTAACTTAGGAGGGTATTTTATTTTAGTGTCCGTAAGTGGAGGTGACCGCTCAAAAGAGCTGTCCGTTAAAGGGAGGTTTTACTCTATATGATAAAATTTGAACTATTTGAGATATTGAATTTAAATTTGAGTTTGAATTTGATTTTCTTGATTTACTTCGCTTTCATTTTTTTTTTAAATTTTCCTAACATTAAAAAATTAATTTTTTTTTTGATTGAAACTTTAAAACTTCAAATGTAAAACAATGAGATTGTGACATTTTACAAGTCCATAGAACTAAACATAAATCGAACTGAAATCTTGTTCTAAATTTAATATAAGAAAGAAAAAATTCAAAAAGTTTCTTTTGAACATTAGGCTAGAAACTTTTACAAGAGAATGAATAAAATGATGAAAGAATCTTTCTTTCTTTCGAGAAGAAGTACAAAAAGAATAAAGTTTCACAAAATGTGTGTTCAGAGAGAGAAAAAAAACATAAAATAACTAAAATTGAAAATATTTGAAAAGAAAAAATTGACTTTTTTTCGTTGCTACGAGAAAATAAAACGAAGTGCGATTACGAGACACACGAGAAAAGTTCATTGAATTTATTTTCAAATCCAAACAAATGTATAAGTAAATAAAAAAATTTTTAATGATGATTTTTTAAATTAAAGGGCGCATTTAAAGCTCACTTTTGTTCTTGATCAAACAATTCGCTCGTATTTTGCAAAATCATAAGTTGAAGTGTGTTTTAGAGTTTAAAATTTGATAAAAGTAGTTTAAAATTAAATTTTAAAAACTGTTTTGCTTTAATGCAAAACAAGCAAAAGAATTTTTACTGTAGAGAAACTTTAAAGAAGTCAAACTCTTCAGTTTCTAATTTCAAATCTTTTGCCCAGTACCATATTATTGAGGGCAAAAATTTATACTTCGATGAGTTTGGTTTAGAATCAATCGAAACATAAAAAGAAAAATTTCAAAATTATTTGTAACACTCAAAAATTTTCTGAAAAATATCGTGAAACAATCAAATTTTTAAACTTTTACCTTTGACATTTAGATATCAATTAAAACTAATGAAATTATCTTTTTATTATTAAATTTAAAAATTAAGGAAAAACATTCCACTTAAATGGAATGATATTACACAATTTGCTCATAACCGAAACGGAAATTTCTGCTTTCAACAAATTTAATTTATTAAATTGAAATAATGTGAGTAGTTAGTTTTGGAGTGACTACATGCGATGTAAACAAAAATTGAATAAAAAAGATTCTTAACATTTGATGTTTTAATTAAACTTTCAATTGAAAGCTAAAAAACAAAGAAAGGGAAGATTTGGCTTGAAACAATTTGTTGCTAAAAAATATTGATTTCGATCCAATATAGAAAACGCAGGAGAAATCCTTTCGTTTTCTTTATTTTTTAAAATCACAATTCGATTTTAAGTTTATTCTTTTGGCTTTTTGCTTATTCCGCAAGCTTAAGTTATGGCTCATTGGTTTTAAAAAGATTCCATTGAGAGAAAGAGGAGAAAGACAGAAAAGATGTTATTAGACTGCAAAGCATAGAAAAAATAATGGCAAAAGGTAAAGAAGAAATTTCTTCTGTTTTTTCTAATTCTTTTTTTTTAAAGTGAAATAAACCACAAAAGTGAACAAAAACTTAAAACTCGAAGCAGAATGAAATAAATGTTATACTATCTCTAAACTCGAGCATTTAATCGAACTCGATGGCCTTATTGTTTGATCACAAACTTCGACTTCATCTAATTCAGTTTCAATGCACATTGTTCGAAATGACCTTTTTTTCTTTTCTTCGGCTTAGTTTCGATTTCTTATCTTCAAAGTTTCAAGTTATCGTTATTTCTGTATCATTTGAGACAATTTTAAATTGGATAAAAATTTTGTAAGTAAAAAAAGGAAATTGTTGGAAAACTTTCGAAAACAAAAGCAAACTTTGCTTCGTGTTTCGAACTTTAATTTTTTTTTCAAATGCTTCTATTTCGCAAAAACTTTCCATTCATTTATTTTTGGCGTTTGTCATTTTGAAATAAGAAAATTTTTAAAATGCAACTTATCAAATGAGCACATCGCAATTCTTTACAATAAAATATCATTTCACATTATTTTATTCAAAATTTAAAAACATTTTTTTAAAGTGTGAATTAATCAGATTTTTTATATTTAAATCGAAGAACATATTTTATTTGAGACAATTCAAGACAAATTTATAGTTTCGTTTTCAGAAACAAACTTATTTTTTACAAAAATGAAGCGAAAGATCAGTTATATAGAAAACGCTTTTTATATTGAGAATAAAATTCTTTTTAAATCAGACTTTTTCACTCAGATAGTAGGAAAAAGATAGTAATCGCTTGGATACAACTGTCATGCTCGAGGATTAAGGTGACGTTTAACAGGTGGAGAAAATTTTAGTACTTCTTTGAGAAAAAAGCCTATTGACGTTACAGCATTTGCTCGTAATTTTTTATCTTGCTTTTAAACCATATATATACACTTGTTTTTGGGTCAACTTTATTTGAATTATGTTCCTACTGATGAGCTCATTTTGTTTGAAAAACAGCTTGTTATAATCAAGTTACATCGACTTGTAAATATTGCATTAAACTTTTAGAAAATGAGATTTTAGAGCAATCAATGATTTCAAAATCATAATCACAATATAGCTAAAGCACTTGAATAATAGATTTAAATAATTGAAAACTTAAGAATATAAAGAATTTCTCTTTAAAAATAGCTTCGTTCTTTTAATTAGCTAATATTGAGCGTGAAAATCTTAACAAATGCAAGAGAAAATTAATGAAAGTCAATAAGAATTAAAATTGCAAAAGAGGCGCTTATATTCACTTGCGTTTGAAGATTGTTAATAAGAGGAAACAAAATTAATTAAACAGAACTTTAAACGATAAACTGCTTGAATTTGAAATTTATTATACATGAGAGCGCTTTCAGAATTCATTTATCGCTATTTCGAAAATTTATATAGCAAAAGATAATCACGAAAGAAAATTAGTTTATTTTTGCACGAGGAGTAAAATCATTTTTAGTACTCATGAGAGAAGTATTTGCAGCGTAAAAAGCAGCTTGCAAATGTAATTAAAATTCACTAAAAAATTAATTCAAAATGACATTTAAAGTAGTTCGGGGCAAAAAAAGTTGAAAACCGAGCAAAAGCATTAACGTTTAAATTTAAAATTTAAAGAAATGATCCTAAAATAATAAAACAACTTTTGAGAATAGTCAAAAGGTAAATAAACATCACAGTTTTTAAAATAAATATTTGATCTTTCGTTTCTATTTATTTCGCAAAAATGATCTTTACTTTCAAAAGAACATGTGCTTGATATTTGCCTGGAAAAGAAAGTTAAAGTTAGCTTCAAGATAGAAAAAAATCTCAACTTATTTCATTGAGCTTGATTTTATCGAATTGTTTAATGCAAAAAAAGCAATCGAGAGCTAAAGCTTTAGTAAAATATTGAGCAGGTTTACTTCTCTAAGCAATAGCAATAGTGAATGATATTAATTTTAAAAGTGAGAAAAGAAAAAAAGTTCAAACAATGAAGTGAATGAAGTAGCAAAGTGTGAAAGAATGCATTCAATGTAGGCACTCGGCTGAAATGTTTTCTCTCGCTTTTTTCTCTAGCTTCGAAAATACTGCGTAAATAAACAACAAAAAAAGCGAACGCTGAAAGTTAAATTCATTTCAAGCGAAATAATTTATACGAAAGCTGTCGTTGTCGCTGTAAACTGCAAAAAGTTTTTCAAGCGACAAAAAACTGTCGATATATTGAACAATTTGACACTCGATTGCAATTCGATTTGACTTCGAAAAAGAGCTCTTTAATGATGGCTTCTGAAAACGACCGATTTTTTTTCTAAATAATAGCTAATTGCAAACAGAGAGCACAACTTTAACATTTTCTATTACGGTTCTCTGCGAGCTAGAAAAACTTCGAAGTCTTCAGAATTTTTTTTTCTATTTCTTATTAAATAAAAAAGTTAAGTAACGAAAACAAAATTTGATTGATTCATCTCGATGGATATTTACAAGCAGTGCCAGAAAGTTCAAGAAATTGCGTTCAAGAACGTTCAAAGAAAATTAATTCAACTCTTTTTTTTGACTTATTTATGAAAGTGAAATAAGAAAAAAAGTGAATGTGAATTGTTTAGTGTCTAGACTCGTCGAGGAAATGACATTTAATGTCGTCGAGATTCTAATGTTTCCTTTTATATCCAGTTAATTTGTGAATACAAGCAAAGAGAATGTGTTTTCAGAAATAAAATGCCTCTTCTCTACAGTTGATGCTTCTGCTTCGTCTTTTTTTTCAGAAGCAATCATAATTAACCGTAAACGAGCTTCTATCATTAATCATGTAAGCTACGAATTTTGGTGACTTGCAACCCATCATAAAACACTTGTATTAGCACATGATAGTGAAAGTTAATTGTTCCTGGATTAAGTTATTCTATTTAATTAAACTTTTTTTCATTTTTTATCATTAGCCGCGATTTACGAAAGTGACAAAAAATTGATGATCTTTTGGCTAATTGAGAAAAATAAAACAAATAGCGAAAAAGAAGAGATTGCGTCTGAAAGGAAATCGCTAAAATTTTTTTAAAAAACTCACTTTAATTGAACGTGAAAAAATTTGTAAGAAAAATTATTTTCACTTTTGTAATTAAGGTAAATTAATTGTCATTGCCACACTTAAGAAGCATGAACGCAAAAGAAGTAAATTTTTCGATTTCAAATAATGCGTTTGCAAACGATAATCAATTTAAATGCTAATTACACTTAAATAAGTTTCACTTTTTCAGACATTTAATGAGAGAATTATAGATAGTTAAACGAAATTTAATCCAAAAGCAAAGCGTCGATCAACTAAAAAATTGCTTAATCGCTTATTAATTGCCGCTGATTTTCATCAGTAATATCGCTCAACGCGTGATTTATTCAATCAGTTTAAATGGAGAAAAAAAGCGACAAAATTCAATTTAAAAACAAAGATAAAGAAAGAAAAAGCCGATGTCAGCCCATTTTTGTCTGTTTTTTTGATTCATTCATTTTTCTTTAAAGATAAAAAGCAGCGAAGAAATAAAAAAAAGGGCTTGACATTAATAGCGTTTGTGCAAGTGATATAGTATGGAACTGATTCAAATTTTCTTCTATTATTATACAGTTATATTTATGAAATTGCGACGATCGAGAAGAAAAGCGACTGTTCGAGTTCTAATTTGTCTTAAATTTATGATCTAAACTCAGCCTTGACACAGATCAAATATATTATCAGACCGGACTCTTCGATTCGCTCGCTCTCGCTCTCTGCGAACGATGCAAATTTTTTTGAGAACGTTTCGCATGAAATAAGAAACACACACAAACACACACACAATTAATTCGACTTGTTCCGAATCGAATCGATCACAATTTGATTCTCTTTCGCTCCCTCTCGCTTTCTCTTAGCTTATTGTTCTTTCTTCTTCTCTCGTCTTAATTAACGTCTGATTTATTACATACACACAAAATGCTTTGAATATAACCACAAATAATTGCGAAACGAAACGAGGCGAAAGTCGTTCGTGTGCTTCATTAAACATTGCATTGCATTTTCTTTTCATTTCTACTTTGTATTTCGTTTATTGAATCGAATTCTAAAGAAAGAATTAATTTTAAAGCGAAGATTGAGAAAAAATTGAGTGAAGAAAAGAAAAGAGAAAAAACTTATTATTTTGAGATTTAAAGCATTAAATTCGCTCTTTTTCTTAAGCAAAGTAAATTATACATCAAAACGATTGATTCGCTTCAATTCGTTTTATTATTCGCTTCGCTTTCTTTGTTCTAAAACAAAATTTATTTTAAAAGAGTGAAACGCCAAATGAATGTTTAAGCGAGATAACTCAATGATAATTTAGATCAAATTTCACACTCATGCAGTGTAAAGAATTCAACATGCTTTGTACAATTTGATCTTTTTATGAATGTAATTCAAAAATTTTTTTGAGATTTGAAAATTGGTGAATATGAAATTATTTTCACATTTCATTTAAAAATAAATCAAGTGTAAAAATTCTTTTATTGTAATAATTTTCTTTTATTTATCTAAGAAATTAAACCATAAATTGTAAAAAAAATCGATGAATTGATTTTTAGTTTGATAAAATTACTTCATTTCTGGTCATATAAATATTTACATTCATCTCTTTTATTATAAATTTGACTATATCGCACCTATGATGAGGTTTATTCTTAATGGACACATGAAATTTCATAAACAAACTAAATTTCATTGAAAATCGAGATTAAGCAATAAAAGTAAATTCCTTGTCAATATGTAAAATAGTTTTAAAACAAAAGATATTTTCGAAATAATTTTGCAATTTTAATTATAGTCTATTTATATTTACAGTCTTTGTAAATTCATTTAACCAGCTTTCGAAAACCATTAACCAAATTTCAAATTCATTTAACCAAAAATATATTTTTAGTGCAATCATTGTAGTCATTTCGCATACATTATGCAATATTTAGCTGTTTCTTTTTTGAGTGAATTTATTACTTCAATCAAATAACTTCAAGCGATTATTTTTTAAGTTTGTTTTCTTGAAGTTTGCTAGAAAATAAAGGAAAGTTTTGCATCTGGTTATATAAGTTAAATTTTATTTTTCAATTCTACGTAGAAATGAAATAAACACCGGCCTCATTTAAATGGTGTGATGAAAATAGAAATTTGTTTAATTTTTTGTTTGTTTGTTTGAATTAATTTTTTTTTAACAAATGAAAACACAACATTTGTTTTGACATTACTTGCATATGTTTGCTATTTTTTATTTTAAACATACTAAAGTAAATTAAAATAATGTAAATATGAAAATTGCGAAAACAAATTCAAATAATTCAATTTTATCGATTTCCACATGCATTTTTCTTTGTTCAATTTTTATGCTCGATAAGTTTAACATCTACAAATGAAATTAGTGTGAAATGAATTATTTTAAAATACATTCGCCAAATGCATAGAAATGTTTTCATGCTAAATTTTAATATACTTCACAAAAGAATTTGTTTAAACTTTCATTGACAAAAATTGCGATATAAATTCATATTCATAAATAAATTGCATTAGGTAATAAAAATACTTTCGATCTCAAAATGCGTTGTAAAAATAAACAAATAAAAATCCAGTGAATTGTTTTTGAATTCTATCATTAGAATTATGTTTTCACATTCGCTTGTTACAAAAATTCTTCTTTGGGCAACTTTAATCGAATGCCTTCTTTGCGAAAATTTCGACTTCACTTCATCTGATCCGGATGCGCGTCTAGATGTTGTGCAATTAATCGAATCTCGAGGTTTCATAGCAGAAACACATTATGTGACCACCGATGATGAATATATTTTAACAATCCATCGTATTGTTAACCCCTTTTTAATGCAGAAGAAAAGAAAACCCGTGATGCTGCAACATGGCCTTTTAAGTTCTGGTATTGATTGGATTATTAATGCGCCAGCACTTGGAATTGAACAAAGTGAAGTTGTTTTTCAAAATAAAACAGTGAGCAACAATCTTGGGTTTGCTTTAAGCCTTTTCGGCTACGATGTCTGGCTAACTAAT
>NCKU01002969.1:0-16802 GCA_003675995.1 Dinothrombium tinctorium | reverse complement strand
ATCATTTCTTTCAGCATAAATAGAGCGTTGGATTGTTTTCAATTGGCATCAGTCGTACGAATGAAAGCAAAATATTTTTATGAATGCAAAATGCAAAATGTTTTCTTTTTTTAAGTTTGCATTGAAAAATAAATTAATAAACACATTGAGTGATCAATATTTATACGCTACGTTAAGCGATGAGAGATGCAATATGCATATTCGGTTCGTTTAGATCAGTTGTTAGAAAAAAATAGCGCAGAAATTCGTTTGCACTTTTTTTAGAAAGCAAAGTCTCATTTAATGCTGATAAAACTTTTATCATTCTAATGGTTTACAATTTTCTAAAGTTTTCGCATTAAAATTTAATCAAATGTTTGGTTAGTTTAATATTTATGTTAGAATATTTCCTCTTAAATTATGTATAAAGTGCTATGATATCACACTTAATATTTAAACAAGACGTCAAATCTTCTTTTTGATGTCGCTTCACTTTGAGAAAAAAAATTTTAAACTATTCTCATTAGGGGATATGAATTTAATGATAATTGCATAACTTTTTACAAATTCATCACTTCTCGCAGCTTGATCATTTTGAAAATTTTAATTTTCTCTATAGCCACAATGGGTGAAAATCCAGGTTTTTGTGCGCTATTACTGACAACGATTTCTGTGATACTAATCATCGTCACATTGCCTTTCTCACTATTCTTCTGTATAAAGGTAAATATGCGAATTTGATTCGAATGCGAAAATGAATGCGATGAAAACGCAGGTTGTCCAGGAGTATGAACGAGCGGTGATTTTTAGATTGGGGCGACTGCTACGCGAAGGAGCTAAAGGACCGGGAATCTTTTTTATTATCCCCTGTATCGATACATATTCAAAAGTTGACCTCAGGACAGTTTCATTCGACGTTCCACCACAAGAGGTTTGTTACACATTCAACTCGAGTGTAAGCGCGTTTGCATGTCAGCCTTAATTTCCGCATAAAACAGATACTTTCGAAAGATTCGGTCACTGTTGCGGTTGATGCTGTTGTTTACTACCGAATAAGCAATGCAACCATCGCCGTTTCGAACGTTGAGGATTACGGAAGATCGACACGATTACTCGCGGCGACCACACTTCGCAATGTTCTTGGAACTAAAAATTTGTCGGAAATATTAAGCGAGCGAGAATCGATCAGCCATATTATGCAATCTAGTCTCGATGAGGCCACCGATCCTTGGGGTGTTAAAGTGGAACGCGTCGAGATGTAAGTATTATTAAAGATCTATTGTCCTTTGCATTGTGCATTCAAAGCTACAGTTTTGTTTGTTTGTTTCAATCCAACTTTAATTTGGTTAATTGATGCAATAGTAAAGAGGTCATTTGAAGCTTTACACCAATTCTCTGCAATCAATTGTTTAATTAACTTTCTATCACTTGAATCGCAATTAAACAACGTTTCGAAACTAGCTTTTCAAAAGGCATTCGACGCATTGTGCATTCACTCGGCGTTTACATTGAAAAACAAACATTTTACGAATCGCTATAAAGCACACACAGAACCAAATATTTGCATACATTTTTTCGACAAAAATCGCTTATTTCCACAAAAATTGCTTAAAAAGCGTCTCTGTTCGTTAACAATACAAACAAAGGATGATGAAATCCTATTTTTTAAGTTCTTTAATTGGTGATACAGAAACGAGAGCAATCGATAAACTTATATAGTGAGATTGCAAAAGGCGTTAATCATTGAACAGAACTTTTTTTATAGTTTTACGCATTAAGAAATGATGCTGAATAAGAAAACTTAAAAATTTCTTTCTTTATAAAATTTAAAATAGCACAAAATGAAAATAAATAACAATAAACATAAAAAATTTTTATTTTTTGAACTGATTCATTTGCATTAGTATGTTGAATGAATAATCAACGTCGTTAGATATCAAAATGAACAGGAACACAAACACAACATGCTAGAACATATAGCAGCCTAACTTGTTGAATTATAGCCATGCAATAAATTCAATTTTTTTTTAAATTTATTTTCTTTCTCTGTGATTGCAAATAATTTATTTCACTGTTTCGAGTCATTTAATAATCATTTATAATTAAAATGACTTGCTCGTAAAGAGATGAATTTCGTTGATTTTATGTCATGATTAATAATTATGAACAAAGCAACTGTCGCGAACAGCTTCCGCTTCATTAAATTTAATTTATAAAGTGCTGCATGAAAGAGTCAAAACATATGAACTCAGTTTTGAATTATGATTTATTTTCTAGATCAATAAACATTTATTGACCTAAATAATGTGTGTGTTTGCTAGGTGATAAAAAATGATGAAACTTATTGATAAAAATGATAAATTTGTCAAACTTTTTTTAAGCTAACTGCGCTAAGCAAAGCTTCTTTTTAAATTTATTAGAGCAAAATATGCTAAAGGATTGCGTTAAAAACTTAACACAGTTTCTTAAATTCTTAAAATATAATTCAATTGAACATTAAAAAAAATCAATGGGTTTAAAGATTTTTTTTGTGATAAATCAGTTTTTGTTTCGCGAGAAAATATTGTTAATGCATTGAAGGTTTGTGTTGCTCTCATTATGCTCTGGGGAACTCTTTCTTTTAAATCGTTTCGAGTGTAGTCATATCCTTATAGAATTCTGAAACCACACTCACAGATACACACACATCTTCTTCAAGAATAATACTCTCAACTTTTTGCTTTAGGCAATTTTTTTCATAGTATTGCGGCAATTAAAAGAACAAAAAGAATCGAAAAATGATAAGTGGTGCTCCAGTGATATTCTCTTTTTCAATATTTTACTTTTCATTTTTTCCGAATTTCAAAATTTCATCAGTTTGAGATTTCGTTTGAATATAACTTCCTTTGTAATACCAAAAATATTTTGAATAACAAATATTATTATAAACTAATTTTTTCAAGTGAAATGAACTTTTTCATTTCAATCCCAAACGTTACTCTTTCTGAAACATTTCGCTTTATTTTGATGAAAATTATGTGACGTAAAACTGATTTTAAGCAGCAAAATTAGAAGAAAAGTAAGTTCTATAGGATAACATAAGAGAGTTTAAGAGCTCGAAATGCTTTGCGATCCTACGAAAAAGAATTGCAAATATACTTTCTTTTGCTTCATTCAATAAATCAATTAAAATGTGAATGAGAAAAAAATAATGAAATAACTTTGAAAAAAACGGTTTCGCTTTTATTTCGTCTTCAATTCAATTACTTTGAAATAAAGTTTTTCGATTGAAACAAAATGAATGAGAGAATTGTAATTATTATTTGCGAACGAAATAAGATTGAGTTTATTTGAAAGAACAATGTTCGCTTTTTAAATTCAAATACAATGGAAGATAATCAAAACTTTTCTTAGATGTTAGAGAGAAGAAGTTCTGATGTTATATATCTTTCTGTATTTTTTTAATTAAAAAACTATCAAAAAAAGTTAAACTAGAATAAAGAATCGCCTCGTTTGATAAACAGCAGTGAAGTTAGCAAATATAGGATGAATATAGTTTACAAATTGAATTACAATCTTTTAGAATGAAAGATAATCTTTTGGCTTTTTTAGAACCATTAGAGAAAAAAGAATTTGAAAACTTAGAGCTTTGCATAGTGAAAAAATGAGCAAAACGCTTGCTTGCGTTATTTCAGCGTTATATTCTTAAACAAATTGAATATGTGGACTCGCTTCCCCTAATTGTTTAAACAGAAGAAAAGTCAGCGAAAATGGTCTAATAGAAAGAACATTAATATTGACATTATTGGTCACTCAGAAAACACAATAAATTATTTGCTCATTGAGCACGAAAAAGCTGACAAATGTTCAATTTGTTGTGATGATTGGATTTCGCGATCGTTAAGCATTTCGACAGTAACGACACGAATTTGATTCGCAGAAATAGCCGCAAATTATATGGCTTAAAGTGCGATCATTCGGCTTACATTTTACAACTCGGCAAATGCTTTTCGCTAAGAATAACTTTTTTATGCTATCTTGCAACATTTATCGCAAAAGCGCGCATTCTTTTCAACGCTTAAAATACATTTTTCTTCTCTGTCTTTTTCTCGCTTTAAACAGTAAAGACGTTCGACTGCCCGTTCAATTGCAACGAGCGATGGCCACCGAAGCCGAAGCAGCACGCGAAGCTCGTGCCAAAGTGATCGCCGCCGAAGGCGAGCAACGCGCGTCGCGCGCGTTGAAAGAAGCAGCCGAAGTAATTCAAGATTCACCCTCAGCGCTTCAATTGAGATACTTGCAAACGCTGAGCTCAATCGCTGCCGAAAAAAATTCAACCATTGTGTTCCCAATTCCGATGGAACTATTCAGCGGTCTTATGGGTCCGAAGCATAATTCCACTCGCTCACATATTTCTTGAGCAAAAGTGTTCTGTGTTTTACGTAATAAGAAACATATATAAACATACAAAAATATTTAATGAAGTGAAAATTAATGTAAACGTTAATCTGGTGTTTAATCGCAAGCAACATAAAATTTAATGTATTATGTGAATTTTTAGAATTCAGCGATATAATTCAATGTTAATGAGAGAAAAAATGAAGCACGATTTGATCTCGTCGTTCGCATTACGATACGATCCATTATCGTGTGCAAATCGGCCATTATATCTGCTCGCTTTTTATTGCTGTTGAAGCGATCGTTTGTTTTATGACATGAATTACGTTTATTTGTAAAAAATTTAAAAAATTTATGCCTTATTTGTCGAATTTTTCTTTATTCTACGTGATGATCTTTTCTTTCTTTCTCTCTCTCGCGCATCATATTCGCGCCATGATCGCTCAATTTTATCTATTATTTGCGCCTCATCCTAAATTCTTTTTGTCACATTTTTTGAAATTTTTTATCGCTCCGCTTTTGAAGAAAAAAGAAAGCGGCGATTACAAGCGATAACCGTTTTAAAGTACGCCATAAAACGAGCGAGAAAATATGATCATCAAAATTCTGAATTTATGCCTCGCGTTGAGATCGTAATTTATCCTCTTTCTTGTTTTTTTGGTGTTCTTTCTTGATGCGTTCAACCCTAACAATGCTTTGTTTCAAAGCAAGAAAAGTAATTCGCACGCAAGAAACATAATTCATTTAAATTAAATTTCAGCTACTAAAGAAATGTAAATTGGATAAAACTGTGGCCGCGCATAATGACGAGGTATTCATCGCTTGCATCAAATTTTACTTCGTTAAATTGAATTAAGTTCTTTTGGAAAAAAGTTTTTATTTATCGAATCTATTTTTTGGTAAAATATTTACATTTATTTCAAGCTAACTTTTTAATTTAATATACTTTTTGTTAGGTAGAACTGTAAATTCGTGTTTTAAATTTACATTTTAAGTATTATGAAAATTAAGTGCGAAATGCAATTTATTGGATCGCGACCGCGTTTCAATTCTCTCCTGCATCAGCAGTGAGCGTTACCTTAATGAAATTATCAAAGTTTCAAAATAAATTTTATTATTAAAATAAAAAGCATTCATGAGAAATACTTTTTTCATACGACTTCATAAAATAAGTCAAAAAAGTCGGCCAGAGGAAGTGTGATTTTACATCATCCATCAGTCAAAATGCTCACAATGATGAATTTCAATATTTGTTCAAAATGTCGAAACATAAATAAATTTCGAAAATACTATTGCGATCAGAAAAAAAGTAGATTTTACTTTTGAAAGCATACTTTGCAATGCAGTGAAGTATGTTTTCAGGAGTAAAATCTACTTTCTTATGATTATGGTATTACATTCCAAAAGTCAGATTTATGCTGGAAATCAAAAACTCAATTTTTTTCTTAGCACGTGTCGCTTGTTTCTTTGAGTTGAGGTGCAGATGGTAAGAGAAGAAAAAGGAATCCGAGTAACAATTTATTAAACATAAATGAGCGGAGTACACAAATTAAAGTAACAATTTAGATGCACATAGACTTGGGACTAACAGCTAAAAAGATTAACAAGTAAAAGCAAGTAACTAACTATTTGAATAAATAATGCGCTTTTATATTCTTTCAATATTAAAAGAAAAGACATTCGCGACCAACTAAATAATGATTTACCTTTCGTTTTTGATAAGTACACTTAATTAGTCTAAACAGTGATGTTGAAAATAAATTCAAATCTTGAATGATCGGTTCAAAATTGAGATAAATTTGCAATGTATAAATTAATAACCTTTTTCAATTTCTTTATAATCATTTAGCTGAATCAGGCATTTAATCTGTAGCGAAAATGATTCTTGCTCTTATCAAGTGTAAATTATTAGAAATCAAACAATTATTTCTTATATACAGGTACCAGACTATATCGTAAGTAGATAAATTTTGAAGTTTCATTTAAAATTTTTTTAATGAATTTCCTAACGTAAAACAGAATTCTTTTAAAAAGCTTTAAGAGAGAAATTTAATTATCATCTAAATAATTCAAACATTAAACGAGTATCTTTTAGCTCTACTTTTTGTAAACAAGCATAAACTCTTTATTACATAATTCAAACGCTTTCGTTTGCTCTTTAAATGTGAAAACACTTTCAATCTAATGTTCTTTCTCTTTTGTTTGTAAATATTGCATTCATTCGAATCTTGATAAACGTAAAGAACTTATAGCGCTTTTCGTGAAGCGTTTCATGCTTTTTTAATCAATTATTGAGAGAGAAACAAATAAAGAGAATTAACCTACAAATATAATTTCATCTGTTGAAAAATAATATTTTTGAAATAAAAATTGATTTTTGATAATTAAATTCTTCAAAAATTGTTTTTCCAACTAGCTTTGTTTGTTTAAGAGAGAATAAATAGTTCCAAATGTTGATATAACTTGCATAAGAAGCGAAACGAAACAAAACTAGAGAATAGCTAGTAAATAATTTAATATGAAGATCAAATAGGAAATAAATAATAAAAATGGTGATTGTTTAAGGCCTTAAAAATAAATAAAAACCTTTGGAAACACTGAAATTTCAGGAAACAATTGGCAAAAAAGTTTGGAAGGCATAATTCTATCAAACTAATCGATATTTTGAATACATTTAAATATTTTCCACGCGCTTCTTTACGGTCATTAATTAAATCCTTTAAATCAGTTCAATTTGAACAAACAAATGTTTTTGAATTCACTAAATTAATTGAGAAAATATACGAAATAAACTTCACAAAATGATTTTAGATTAAATAGAAAATGAAGAAAAAATTTAATTAGAATTCCCTTAATGTTTGTGCACAAAATGGTAATTGAAAAGGTTGCTTCGAAAGGGCTAATTTAGTTCAACTTAACAATATTGAAAAATTATGAAGCATTGTCAGATAAGCGCTTTTAAATAAAATTAATCAAATTTTTATATTTTAAATAGCTTATACGGTGATGATATATAATTTTTTATGCCTTCTAAAATCAATTCACAACCGAATGAATTTGCTTTTTATGAAGTACTTTTACACAAGAAGAGAATTTGTCTTATCAGCAAAAAGAAGAGCGAATAAGTGGAAAAAGTAGCGATTTTTTGAAAAAAAGTAAAGCTGACGAAAGTTAATGATGTAAGAACAACTTTTTACTTAAATTTTTTCATGTCTTCTTTACAAAGCGCTTTTGTATTGTAACTATCTTTTATCGCTGTGTAGAAAAATTTTGACGTTTGAGCGATTTTGCTAAGTGCAGGTAAAAATGCTACAACGCAACAGTATTTTAGCAATTTAAAAGCACCTATTGCTAAGTTAAACAGAGCGAAAATGTAACAAGCTTATTTCAAAAACAAAGACTCTTAAACAATGTGTTATTTTAAAAGCGCAACAATGCGCGAAACAAAAGTATAGAGGCTTTGATCAGTAAAAACTAATGCTATTGAAATCTTTTTATTTTTATTTAATCCTCATTTGATTAAAAGTTAAGCTCAGGAAGCTATCACTTTGTAAAAAACAATTATCATTCTTTTTTGAAGATTTTTTGCTCATTCGCCATTAACTAAATAAAGAGAGATGAGCAATTTTGATGTGAAAAAAGTAAAATTTCGGAAAAATGTTTGTCCTAGCGATAATTGATGGAGAGGCGCAAGCTAAGGGTGCGTTTATCAATTTGAAATAAAACCTTTATTTATATATAAACATCAAATGCGATGAATGTTAAAAATTAAAATTTCTTCACTTACCATTGAAGCAAGTAAAACTGTGTTCAATTAGCTGATCAACATTCGAACGGCGATGAAACAATATGCTTGATGGCAATACATTTCCTGAGGCAATAATGAATCTGTTGAATTAAGGTTACTCACTACATTTCCAAAGAATCAAAAGTTGAATAATGTTGAAGTGTTTATTTTTGCTTCTGAGATTTTTGAATTTATTTAAGAATTCTTTCTAAATTCTTTTTATTCTAACTAACACAAAAGCAATTTAATTGACTTGTAATGAAATCGTCACATAAAAAAAAAATTGAAAAACTATTCTTCACTCACTTAAACACACATTTTGCTATTTATCTTCATTCGAATATACTGAGAACTGTTTATTTTGTGACGACAGGGTCCTATCGTCACAAAAAATTTAGGTCCGATGAATACGCAACAGATTTTTAGAGTAAGACGAATACTTTCTTATTGACTTAACACGAATACAAAATGCGTTTAATTGCGATAAAATTGCACGTCGGCGAACGAGCTAAATACGCATTTTACATGAGATTTTATACACAATTTTTTGCTATCGCATTGGCGATAGCCGATGTGGTCGCCCTTTGCAATACAGCAAAATACAGGGCGAGAATCCAAAGATTTACTCACGTAAATCTTTGTACGATGATTATTAGTTGCATTGTGGCGAGCGTACACGCCACAATTTAAACAAAATTGAAAACTGTGCTTGACTTTACTTTTAAATGCTTTTAATTTTGTCGCGAACCCTTGTAAAAATTGATGCGTTTCAGAGTGATAAGATATTAAATGATCGATCCTGGACAAACATTCTTTCCGAAACTGTAAATTTACTTAATATAGTACTAGTTGTATATTTAAGTGAAAAGGTTAAAATAAATTCCGCTCAAATTATTGACAATTAATTTTTCGTGGTGATGAGAAAGTTTTTGCTATTTCGAAATACAGTGAAACCTCCCTACAAAGGAGACCAAAGGTGTCCAAAAAATATGATCGTTATAAAGAGGTGGCCGTTCTAGAGAGGGCATTTTCAATTGAGTTAACTTAGGAGGGTATTTTATTTTAGTGTCCGTAAGTGGAGGTGACCGCTCAAAAGAGCTGTCCGTTAAAGGGAGGTTTTACTCTATATGATAAAATTTGAACTATTTGAGATATTGAATTTAAATTTGAGTTTGAATTTGATTTTCTTGATTTACTTCGCTTTCATTTTTTTTTTAAATTTTCCTAACATTAAAAAATTAATTTTTTTTTTGATTGAAACTTTAAAACTTCAAATGTAAAACAATGAGATTGTGACATTTTACAAGTCCATAGAACTAAACATAAATCGAACTGAAATCTTGTTCTAAATTTAATATAAGAAAGAAAAAATTCAAAAAGTTTCTTTTGAACATTAGGCTAGAAACTTTTACAAGAGAATGAATAAAATGATGAAAGAATCTTTCTTTCTTTCGAGAAGAAGTACAAAAAGAATAAAGTTTCACAAAATGTGTGTTCAGAGAGAGAAAAAAAACATAAAATAACTAAAATTGAAAATATTTGAAAAGAAAAAATTGACTTTTTTTCGTTGCTACGAGAAAATAAAACGAAGTGCGATTACGAGACACACGAGAAAAGTTCATTGAATTTATTTTCAAATCCAAACAAATGTATAAGTAAATAAAAAAATTTTTAATGATGATTTTTTAAATTAAAGGGCGCATTTAAAGCTCACTTTTGTTCTTGATCAAACAATTCGCTCGTATTTTGCAAAATCATAAGTTGAAGTGTGTTTTAGAGTTTAAAATTTGATAAAAGTAGTTTAAAATTAAATTTTAAAAACTGTTTTGCTTTAATGCAAAACAAGCAAAAGAATTTTTACTGTAGAGAAACTTTAAAGAAGTCAAACTCTTCAGTTTCTAATTTCAAATCTTTTGCCCAGTACCATATTATTGAGGGCAAAAATTTATACTTCGATGAGTTTGGTTTAGAATCAATCGAAACATAAAAAGAAAAATTTCAAAATTATTTGTAACACTCAAAAATTTTCTGAAAAATATCGTGAAACAATCAAATTTTTAAACTTTTACCTTTGACATTTAGATATCAATTAAAACTAATGAAATTATCTTTTTATTATTAAATTTAAAAATTAAGGAAAAACATTCCACTTAAATGGAATGATATTACACAATTTGCTCATAACCGAAACGGAAATTTCTGCTTTCAACAAATTTAATTTATTAAATTGAAATAATGTGAGTAGTTAGTTTTGGAGTGACTACATGCGATGTAAACAAAAATTGAATAAAAAAGATTCTTAACATTTGATGTTTTAATTAAACTTTCAATTGAAAGCTAAAAAACAAAGAAAGGGAAGATTTGGCTTGAAACAATTTGTTGCTAAAAAATATTGATTTCGATCCAATATAGAAAACGCAGGAGAAATCCTTTCGTTTTCTTTATTTTTTAAAATCACAATTCGATTTTAAGTTTATTCTTTTGGCTTTTTGCTTATTCCGCAAGCTTAAGTTATGGCTCATTGGTTTTAAAAAGATTCCATTGAGAGAAAGAGGAGAAAGACAGAAAAGATGTTATTAGACTGCAAAGCATAGAAAAAATAATGGCAAAAGGTAAAGAAGAAATTTCTTCTGTTTTTTCTAATTCTTTTTTTTTAAAGTGAAATAAACCACAAAAGTGAACAAAAACTTAAAACTCGAAGCAGAATGAAATAAATGTTATACTATCTCTAAACTCGAGCATTTAATCGAACTCGATGGCCTTATTGTTTGATCACAAACTTCGACTTCATCTAATTCAGTTTCAATGCACATTGTTCGAAATGACCTTTTTTTCTTTTCTTCGGCTTAGTTTCGATTTCTTATCTTCAAAGTTTCAAGTTATCGTTATTTCTGTATCATTTGAGACAATTTTAAATTGGATAAAAATTTTGTAAGTAAAAAAAGGAAATTGTTGGAAAACTTTCGAAAACAAAAGCAAACTTTGCTTCGTGTTTCGAACTTTAATTTTTTTTTCAAATGCTTCTATTTCGCAAAAACTTTCCATTCATTTATTTTTGGCGTTTGTCATTTTGAAATAAGAAAATTTTTAAAATGCAACTTATCAAATGAGCACATCGCAATTCTTTACAATAAAATATCATTTCACATTATTTTATTCAAAATTTAAAAACATTTTTTTAAAGTGTGAATTAATCAGATTTTTTATATTTAAATCGAAGAACATATTTTATTTGAGACAATTCAAGACAAATTTATAGTTTCGTTTTCAGAAACAAACTTATTTTTTACAAAAATGAAGCGAAAGATCAGTTATATAGAAAACGCTTTTTATATTGAGAATAAAATTCTTTTTAAATCAGACTTTTTCACTCAGATAGTAGGAAAAAGATAGTAATCGCTTGGATACAACTGTCATGCTCGAGGATTAAGGTGACGTTTAACAGGTGGAGAAAATTTTAGTACTTCTTTGAGAAAAAAGCCTATTGACGTTACAGCATTTGCTCGTAATTTTTTATCTTGCTTTTAAACCATATATATACACTTGTTTTTGGGTCAACTTTATTTGAATTATGTTCCTACTGATGAGCTCATTTTGTTTGAAAAACAGCTTGTTATAATCAAGTTACATCGACTTGTAAATATTGCATTAAACTTTTAGAAAATGAGATTTTAGAGCAATCAATGATTTCAAAATCATAATCACAATATAGCTAAAGCACTTGAATAATAGATTTAAATAATTGAAAACTTAAGAATATAAAGAATTTCTCTTTAAAAATAGCTTCGTTCTTTTAATTAGCTAATATTGAGCGTGAAAATCTTAACAAATGCAAGAGAAAATTAATGAAAGTCAATAAGAATTAAAATTGCAAAAGAGGCGCTTATATTCACTTGCGTTTGAAGATTGTTAATAAGAGGAAACAAAATTAATTAAACAGAACTTTAAACGATAAACTGCTTGAATTTGAAATTTATTATACATGAGAGCGCTTTCAGAATTCATTTATCGCTATTTCGAAAATTTATATAGCAAAAGATAATCACGAAAGAAAATTAGTTTATTTTTGCACGAGGAGTAAAATCATTTTTAGTACTCATGAGAGAAGTATTTGCAGCGTAAAAAGCAGCTTGCAAATGTAATTAAAATTCACTAAAAAATTAATTCAAAATGACATTTAAAGTAGTTCGGGGCAAAAAAAGTTGAAAACCGAGCAAAAGCATTAACGTTTAAATTTAAAATTTAAAGAAATGATCCTAAAATAATAAAACAACTTTTGAGAATAGTCAAAAGGTAAATAAACATCACAGTTTTTAAAATAAATATTTGATCTTTCGTTTCTATTTATTTCGCAAAAATGATCTTTACTTTCAAAAGAACATGTGCTTGATATTTGCCTGGAAAAGAAAGTTAAAGTTAGCTTCAAGATAGAAAAAAATCTCAACTTATTTCATTGAGCTTGATTTTATCGAATTGTTTAATGCAAAAAAAGCAATCGAGAGCTAAAGCTTTAGTAAAATATTGAGCAGGTTTACTTCTCTAAGCAATAGCAATAGTGAATGATATTAATTTTAAAAGTGAGAAAAGAAAAAAAGTTCAAACAATGAAGTGAATGAAGTAGCAAAGTGTGAAAGAATGCATTCAATGTAGGCACTCGGCTGAAATGTTTTCTCTCGCTTTTTTCTCTAGCTTCGAAAATACTGCGTAAATAAACAACAAAAAAAGCGAACGCTGAAAGTTAAATTCATTTCAAGCGAAATAATTTATACGAAAGCTGTCGTTGTCGCTGTAAACTGCAAAAAGTTTTTCAAGCGACAAAAAACTGTCGATATATTGAACAATTTGACACTCGATTGCAATTCGATTTGACTTCGAAAAAGAGCTCTTTAATGATGGCTTCTGAAAACGACCGATTTTTTTTCTAAATAATAGCTAATTGCAAACAGAGAGCACAACTTTAACATTTTCTATTACGGTTCTCTGCGAGCTAGAAAAACTTCGAAGTCTTCAGAATTTTTTTTTCTATTTCTTATTAAATAAAAAAGTTAAGTAACGAAAACAAAATTTGATTGATTCATCTCGATGGATATTTACAAGCAGTGCCAGAAAGTTCAAGAAATTGCGTTCAAGAACGTTCAAAGAAAATTAATTCAACTCTTTTTTTTGACTTATTTATGAAAGTGAAATAAGAAAAAAAGTGAATGTGAATTGTTTAGTGTCTAGACTCGTCGAGGAAATGACATTTAATGTCGTCGAGATTCTAATGTTTCCTTTTATATCCAGTTAATTTGTGAATACAAGCAAAGAGAATGTGTTTTCAGAAATAAAATGCCTCTTCTCTACAGTTGATGCTTCTGCTTCGTCTTTTTTTTCAGAAGCAATCATAATTAACCGTAAACGAGCTTCTATCATTAATCATGTAAGCTACGAATTTTGGTGACTTGCAACCCATCATAAAACACTTGTATTAGCACATGATAGTGAAAGTTAATTGTTCCTGGATTAAGTTATTCTATTTAATTAAACTTTTTTTCATTTTTTATCATTAGCCGCGATTTACGAAAGTGACAAAAAATTGATGATCTTTTGGCTAATTGAGAAAAATAAAACAAATAGCGAAAAAGAAGAGATTGCGTCTGAAAGGAAATCGCTAAAATTTTTTTAAAAAACTCACTTTAATTGAACGTGAAAAAATTTGTAAGAAAAATTATTTTCACTTTTGTAATTAAGGTAAATTAATTGTCATTGCCACACTTAAGAAGCATGAACGCAAAAGAAGTAAATTTTTCGATTTCAAATAATGCGTTTGCAAACGATAATCAATTTAAATGCTAATTACACTTAAATAAGTTTCACTTTTTCAGACATTTAATGAGAGAATTATAGATAGTTAAACGAAATTTAATCCAAAAGCAAAGCGTCGATCAACTAAAAAATTGCTTAATCGCTTATTAATTGCCGCTGATTTTCATCAGTAATATCGCTCAACGCGTGATTTATTCAATCAGTTTAAATGGAGAAAAAAAGCGACAAAATTCAATTTAAAAACAAAGATAAAGAAAGAAAAAGCCGATGTCAGCCCATTTTTGTCTGTTTTTTTGATTCATTCATTTTTCTTTAAAGATAAAAAGCAGCGAAGAAATAAAAAAAAGGGCTTGACATTAATAGCGTTTGTGCAAGTGATATAGTATGGAACTGATTCAAATTTTCTTCTATTATTATACAGTTATATTTATGAAATTGCGACGATCGAGAAGAAAAGCGACTGTTCGAGTTCTAATTTGTCTTAAATTTATGATCTAAACTCAGCCTTGACACAGATCAAATATATTATCAGACCGGACTCTTCGATTCGCTCGCTCTCGCTCTCTGCGAACGATGCAAATTTTTTTGAGAACGTTTCGCATGAAATAAGAAACACACACAAACACACACACAATTAATTCGACTTGTTCCGAATCGAATCGATCACAATTTGATTCTCTTTCGCTCCCTCTCGCTTTCTCTTAGCTTATTGTTCTTTCTTCTTCTCTCGTCTTAATTAACGTCTGATTTATTACATACACACAAAATGCTTTGAATATAACCACAAATAATTGCGAAACGAAACGAGGCGAAAGTCGTTCGTGTGCTTCATTAAACATTGCATTGCATTTTCTTTTCATTTCTACTTTGTATTTCGTTTATTGAATCGAATTCTAAAGAAAGAATTAATTTTAAAGCGAAGATTGAGAAAAAATTGAGTGAAGAAAAGAAAAGAGAAAAAACTTATTATTTTGAGATTTAAAGCATTAAATTCGCTCTTTTTCTTAAGCAAAGTAAATTATACATCAAAACGATTGATTCGCTTCAATTCGTTTTATTATTCGCTTCGCTTTCTTTGTTCTAAAACAAAATTTATTTTAAAAGAGTGAAACGCCAAATGAATGTTTAAGCGAGATAACTCAATGATAATTTAGATCAAATTTCACACTCATGCAGTGTAAAGAATTCAACATGCTTTGTACAATTTGATCTTTTTATGAATGTAATTCAAAAATTTTTTTGAGATTTGAAAATTGGTGAATATGAAATTATTTTCACATTTCATTTAAAAATAAATCAAGTGTAAAAATTCTTTTATTGTAATAATTTTCTTTTATTTATCTAAGAAATTAAACCATAAATTGTAAAAAAAATCGATGAATTGATTTTTAGTTTGATAAAATTACTTCATTTCTGGTCATATAAATATTTACATTCATCTCTTTTATTATAAATTTGACTATATCGCACCTATGATGAGGTTTATTCTTAATGGACACATGAAATTTCATAAACAAACTAAATTTCATTGAAAATCGAGATTAAGCAATAAAAGTAAATTCCTTGTCAATATGTAAAATAGTTTTAAAACAAAAGATATTTTCGAAATAATTTTGCAATTTTAATTATAGTCTATTTATATTTACAGTCTTTGTAAATTCATTTAACCAGCTTTCGAAAACCATTAACCAAATTTCAAATTCATTTAACCAAAAATATATTTTTAGTGCAATCATTGTAGTCATTTCGCATACATTATGCAATATTTAGCTGTTTCTTTTTTGAGTGAATTTATTACTTCAATCAAATAACTTCAAGCGATTATTTTTTAAGTTTGTTTTCTTGAAGTTTGCTAGAAAATAAAGGAAAGTTTTGCATCTGGTTATATAAGTTAAATTTTATTTTTCAATTCTACGTAGAAATGAAATAAACACCGGCCTCATTTAAATGGTGTGATGAAAATAGAAATTTGTTTAATTTTTTGTTTGTTTGTTTGAATTAATTTTTTTTTAACAAATGAAAACACAACATTTGTTTTGACATTACTTGCATATGTTTGCTATTTTTTATTTTAAACATACTAAAGTAAATTAAAATAATGTAAATATGAAAATTGCGAAAACAAATTCAAATAATTCAATTTTATCGATTTCCACATGCATTTTTCTTTGTTCAATTTTTATGCTCGATAAGTTTAACATCTACAAATGAAATTAGTGTGAAATGAATTATTTTAAAATACATTCGCCAAATGCATAGAAATGTTTTCATGCTAAATTTTAATATACTTCACAAAAGAATTTGTTTAAACTTTCATTGACAAAAATTGCGATATAAATTCATATTCATAAATAAATTGCATTAGGTAATAAAAATACTTTCGATCTCAAAATGCGTTGTAAAAATAAACAAATAAAAATCCAGTGAATTGTTTTTGAATTCTATCATTAGAATTATGTTTTCACATTCGCTTGTTACAAAAATTCTTCTTTGGGCAACTTTAATCGAATGCCTTCTTTGCGAAAATTTCGACTTCACTTCATCTGATCCGGATGCGCGTCTAGATGTTGTGCAATTAATCGAATCTCGAGGTTTCATAGCAGAAACACATTATGTGACCACCGATGATGAATATATTTTAACAATCCATCGTATTGTTAACCCCTTTTTAATGCAGAAGAAAAGAAAACCCGTGATGCTGCAACATGGCCTTTTAAGTTCTGGTATTGATTGGATTATTAATGCGCCAGCACTTGGAATTGAACAAAGTGAAGTTGTTTTTCAAAATAAAACAGTGAGCAACAATCTTGGGTTTGCTTTAAGCCTTTTCGGCTACGATGTCTGGCTAACTAAT
>NCKU01002968.1:0-16804 GCA_003675995.1 Dinothrombium tinctorium | reverse complement strand
ATTCAATTTAATTTTTAAATTTGTTCTCGATCAACATCCTTTTGTTTTTGCACTCGCTTTCGCCATTATACTTGAATTTTTCAAGAGAATTTCATAAAATTAGAACCATATAAGTGCTAAAAATAAATCGGAGCATTCAATTTGTGTAAATATACTTTCGAAACTAATAACATTTGTATGCCAAAATCTGAATCAATTTTACCGCTTAAAGCGATAATGTCTACAATTAAACATAACAGTGTTCAGTATTTGAGCAAAAGTTGAATTGTTTTTTCTATGAATATGATTTTTAAGTGTCGATTCAACACTAATTCATAATTTTAAAAAATTGTTGGAGTTATTTTCGAGTGTGTATGTTAAATAAAAACAAAATGAACGCCAGACTTAAGTAAGACATTTTTTACAACCTACTATTGTCTAAACGAAATTGTAAATTAATTTATAATATAAGACAATCTCTTTTTAAGATTAGCTGCGGTATATAGAAAGTACGTAATTTGGCATCATATAATATTGTTAATTTGCAAGCGTGACCATAATGGGCAATTATCTGTATTTATGTGTTTATCTTTGAATGTTCATTTTGTTAAGTGAAGAAAATGAGTGAGTGTAAGGCCCGAGTCGACACAAAATGTTGTTACATTTTCTTAACGAACTAAATTTATTCAAATTGGGCCATAAGACAAATTAAATTAAACTCATACGTTTACTCATACTGATCTCCTAAAATCTTAATAAAAACAAGCTCAGTAAAATAGTGTTTATTGAATTCAACACTAATAAGCAGCATTGAAAATTGGCATTGCTCGCGCAAAATATTTTATGTTCGATTATGAGTAGGGCCATGGATTTTGGTGCTACACCAAAATTTTTATGTTTAATCTGTATCGAAATAATGTATATATTACGTAATAAATGTTATATCTTTAAAATTTTGTCACCAAAAATCAACAAATTATACAATGTAGCACAGTCACCAAAATCACAAAAATTGCACCAAATTATGGTAATGTCATAATAATACACATCAGAATTAAATGAAACTTATGAACTTCATTTTTAATTATGAATTAAAAAGTTGAATTTAAAGTTTAAGATATAAATTTAAATAGAAAATTTAAAACAGTGAAATTAAATATAAACACAGTGACTCAATCGTATCGAGCATAGAGCAAACATATAACACTTCAATAGTAGGGTTCAAGCTAGGCAGGATCGTGAATTTTGCAAGTGACTAAATTTTTGACGTTCAAAGATGTAAAATTTTTCTTCTAATTTAAACAATCCTTGATTCGAAGCTTTCGTCTTAGGAGTCGGTTTCTAAGCAGCGATTGCGATCCACACGCTATAACTCGGCCAATGTGCTTATCTTCACTATTGAAACTTAAATTTTCTATTTAAATGTAATATCTTATCTTATCTTTTTAAACAATTTTTCGTTTATCGTTTCGTTTATGCAAAAATGATTATTGTAATGTTCGAGTTTTACTAAAAGCACAAACACTCAGAAGATTGTTAGAAGAGTTTATTAAATATCCTGTCGCGGCCGCGACTCGCCGAAATGTGGCGACGCTCCCCGAAAGCCGCCCAGTTTTTGTTGTGTCGCATTACAAGCAAAAAAAGAGTCGAGCTTTGATTGTTTTCGTGTCTCTCCTTTTTTTGTAAAAATTCAGCAGAAAAATAAACGAAAAACAGTGCGTTTTGTGGTTTCGTTGCTCCGCGAGTGTCGGGAAATAGCGTGTTGTCGTGTCGCGAACCAGAACGAAGAGGTAACAATACATTCCTTGAACATGAGTGAAGAAAAAAGGCGCTAAAATACATCATGTGATCGGCTTTTATACCAAACGATTATTTCGACATTTGGTGAGAGAAAAAACAAAATTGTGGATAACATATGGGGTAATAATAATAAAGATAGTCAGTTATTAAAATTATTACGATTATTATAATAAAAAATTTAAAAGATTAAATATGAGAAAAAATAAAATTAGGGTTCCTTAGGAGAAAGGGAACATATGGTTTGAGAAAAATGTCAGAAAGGATTTTTGAAGTTAAGGAAAAAGTGAACGAAAAAGCTATTTTGGAATATATGTTAGTGGGAAGTTTTATTCTCACATCTCACACCGTCTCATTTCATCCTTCCTTAAAAGGCAGGACTCCTACGTACAATATTTAAAATATAACTATATATGAGTGTTTAGATTAAATGAATATAAAGAAAATAATTATTAATGTCGGGTAAGCATATTATATACGCGGATATTGCTTTGAGCACGGTCCAATTCGGTCTTGATTCGACAGACTTCCGCCTTGATCTGGTAAAGAAGGGTAGAAGAATTATTGAGGGATTGAAGGATCTCCTCAGTCCCACTCGGAGAAGTTAGCACTACGTAGCTTGAATTTCCTGAGGACAACCACTGCTTCATGAAATTCACCTAGTAATCGATATACGAGATTCTTTCTCGGAGGGGTTGAAGGAGTCGAAGGGCCGACTTCTTCTATACTGTTGATTAACATTTTCTCTGAATCTGCTTATATACCTTTGACGCCTTACTCGTCGAAATCAATGATGAATTGTATTAAATGAATAAGATCTACTATCTACGAAAGCAAGATAGTGGATGCCATGTGCAATGCTGCCGACAGCGCCACCTATTAGCGCATACAAAGCGCGCGCGATTCAAAACAATTCGCAAAGCAATTGTTTAGTCAGAATACTTCAAAATACACAAAGGTTATATGGGTCGAGGTCTCAGCTATGTCTGGGCGCTTAGAGTGTAGTTTTACCCACATATTGATGTTTAAGATATCAAAATGTTCGTTGCTTATCGATGAAAAGTATCATAATGAACATTTTAGTGAGAGATTTTGCGATTCAATGATTCTTAAGGAAAACTAGAGATCACTTTCAATTTCCATAGAGTTATGCAGGAAATTTAAGTGAGAGTAATTGTTAATGTTTTCACTTTAAATGTTTTAATTTATTAATCAATTCGTTCACTGTACGATTTTATGCAATGTTAATGTTTTATGATAAACATCAAATTTACATTTAAAATTGTTTTATACCTAGTCGCTTTGAAGAAGCAATAAAAACCCGAAGATTTTTTAAATCGAACTTTTAAAATATTAAATTTTAACGAATATTTTCAATGTGTCCAGAATTATGACTCGTTATCAGCATTTGAAACGAAAAAAGATAAAGCGTTAAAAGAAGTGCATAAACAAGCACGACTTGCATACGCTCGGCGTCATACGCACTGGACAAGTCAATGGTTCCCAGTGGTCTTCAGCGATGAAAAGAAATTTAACTCGGACGGCCAGATGGTTTAAATTATTATTTTGGTGATCTTCGTAAGGAAGAAAAGATCCTTTCCCGAAGACAAATGGGTGGAGGATCGGTTATGATCTGGGCCGCCTTGAGTGCCACTGAAAAACCAGAAATTGTTTTTCTGAATGGGCGGCAGAAGGCTACAGACTATGTTGAGATGCTAAGAAATCATCTTCCTGTTGGTACAATTTTAGGGGATAGTAATTGGATTTTTCAACAAGATAATGCCAGCATTCACAGAACTAGCATCACAAATGGTTGGTTACTTGATCACACTCTTAGACCACTCAGCGCGCTATCCAGATTTAAACCCTATAGAGAACATGTGGGGCATCCTTTCTCGTGGCGTCCACGCAGAAGGATGGCAATTTAACACTGTTCAACAGCTTAAAGATGCTATCTTTCAAGAAGGGGATAAAATACCAGAAGAAATTATGAAAAAGCTGATAGATAGCACGCCAAATCGAGAATTTGAAGTTATTTCAAAAAATGGCGGGTCAACAAAATATTAGGACTTGTTCTAAAACTTTTTTAGAACTTTTATTAAAACTTGTTCTAAAGTTTTGGCGCGGATTTTTTACTATTTTTCTAAAAACTAATTTTCACATGAAATTTTAAAATTATTAATAAACTCGTGGAATTATCTTTTAATAATAAAAATTTATAATGTGCTAAAGTTTTGGAGGGGAGTGTATCTGTTGTTGCCCTTTGCAAGTCTTGCTGTGAATATAGTTATACAAAAGGCAGAGAGAATCTCACTGCACTTTGAAACGTGTAGTTCAGAGAAAAGAGATTTTAGTGAAGTAGTCTTTGAGCACAAAAAGCAAACTAATCCTCAAATTGAAAAATGGTCTCGTTCAACAGTGCATCTCTGGCATTGTGTTTGTACTTTCGGTTTGTTTTCGTTTCCCAAAAGTCTATTTTCGTTTCTCAAAGTTTCAAACGTGTTTCTATCATAATGCATTCATTCACTTAAAACTGCTTTGGTGCGAAGAAGATAGTCTTCGAAACGTAACCACTTTTACTTTATATCGAGTAAAATATTTTTTTAAATAACGCCGATTTTGATGAGCTTTAATCCAGAGAACATTTAAGTGATATTTTAACAATGTAATAGTTTAAGTTTAGTATTGTATTTAACATTTTACGTCGGCACCTCTTGCTTAACTCAGCAAATTGAGTTAGAATGCGCTTAAATTTTTCATTTGTTCTAGTAATATTGCTTCAGTAGAGAGAAACTTTGCAAATCGATCAAGAATTCATTATAAATTAAGAAATAGGTTTATACACTCGAATATTCAATAATTGCTTACTTTCCACTTCAATTGAAAACTTTAAGCACACGGTAAAAGAAATCACACAAGACATCAAGGTGGCGTCAAAAAAGCACGATTTTTAGAGTGGTGTAATTAAATATAAATCAAAATACCAAGTTTTATATGAATAACGCTCTTCAAGTAGAGAAGAATCAAGCTCTGGAATCGAGGAAAGCAACGATCCTTAAAATAAAAAATACACAAAAATACATAATAATATACAATGTATCATACAAAGGCTCATTAAAATCTTTGTATTTTTCCAACCCTACTTATTACATTTATAGATTGCTATTGCTGCTTTACAATGAAATACATTCTTAAGGTGTTCAAGCAAAGCTTAAAATTTCAAGTTTGCAGCTACCATCGTGAATAAAAACTTAAATAAATTATAGAATAATAAAATTTTGCTAAATAATAAAGAAAAATTACTTCAAGATTATATTTTCTACTTGTACACCAACAAAGCATTTCATTTTCACAAGTAAAAAATTTGTTAATGATTGATTTAAAAATTTTGTTTTCCAACAGAATGAACGATTAAACTTTTTTGAGAGAATATGGCAAAAGATTTACAATGTCTCTCACTTAAAAATAGAACTCAAATGAAACAAAATCACTTTTCATACGAATATCATTTTTTCTCATTAATGACATTGTAAATTTATCAATGAAATTTGAAAAAATTAAAATTTGTAAAAATATGCGATTAATACGCCAATAATCATTCGAAAAGTGCTTTAAAATCTGCTTCATTTTTCTCTTTCGCTCAATTTCTGCTGCTACCGTATTAATAAATTTTAGAATTCCTAAGCAATGTTCCTTAAACCTTTTTATTTTTCGACATTTTTCTTAAAATTGCTTTTTATAATGTAAATTTTGTAAACTTTCTTTCTATCTGATTTTTTATAAATACAATGTGTAAAACGGCCAAATTAAAGTATTTTTTATTTATTAAATATGCATTTTAATAAGCTATAAATTTGAAGTTAATCAAAATAGCTTTGAAAAAACCAAACTTGATAAACATTTGTGAATTTGGTCACCTCTAGAATTAAAAACAAAAATTTTCGTCATAGACTTAAAAATAAAGTTCGAAAGTGAGTAGAATTTTGCTGATGCAAAAGTGAAATGGAGCATTTTATTTCGCATTTGACTCTTTGTTAGTACAAACTTTTGTAAGAGAAGCTCTGTAACCACTTGAATGGTTTCTTGTAAGAAAAAAAGAAAAAATCACACGCAATTTAATTTAAATTTTTAAGTTAAAATTTTAAAATATAAGCGAAAAACATTTTTCTATTGATTAAATTAAATCGACGCAAATATGAATAAAAATTTGCATCCAAACAATAGGCTTCATATGCAATGCATATTATGCATAAAAAAGTTTTTTGATAATGATCATAACTGACGAAATTTCAGAAAACAGCCTTGAAGCAATTTTCACGACAAGAAAACAATCGCATTGCTTTCACTTCACAATCATTTAACTTTAGCTTAAAAGATGATTAACGCCAAGAAAATTACGCCTTTGCTTATTTTGTTTCACTTTCTTGTTTTCGATCATGTTTATGCTCAGAATGGACCATGTCGAGGTTGTATTTGTCCACCGTTTTTTGAGCCAGTTCAGCCAATTCAGCGCTTGATTCCAGTTTTGGGACCAGCGCACCCTTCGCACCAGATCGATTTGTTAAGAAATCCAATGGTAAATAATGTTCCACTTTTAAATTTTATCATCTAAAATGTACCATTGCAGAACCCGAAATCTGATGTTGGCCAATCATGTAAGTATCACGATGATTGCTTTTCTGGTTGTTGCGTGGAAGATTCTCAAACGAAAGAAAGAAGCTGTCAATGGAAAGCGCAACCCAATGAAAGATGTTCACTTGGTAATATTAAGGGTGGATATCGAATCGATTATTGTGGGTGTGAAACGGGTACGCTTGTACTTTAGCTTTTTCGTTTATGAATTAAACGATCAATTGGTTTTACCAACTTTTTTATAGGGCACTGCTCCACAGACGGTTTTTGTCCACCATAAAATGAGTCGAGTGAGGAGTTTCTTTCTTCTTTACTCATGGTTTATAATCTTAAAATGCTTTGCTTAAAAAAGAAAAATAAAACTATTCATAAATGACAAATAAGTTGCTCATTATTTTACGTGAAACAAAATCGTTGTGAAAATCCGAATCTTAATTACTCATTAATCTCGAAAGAGACCTAATGAGGACAAACTAAATGTTGTCGAAACGTGGTCACATAGTGTGCTCAACAGTGGTTCCATTTATACTTAAAAACTGTAAGTGCCTGGCATCGATTTTTCTCATTTTTTTTCAATCCGCTAATGAAAAGATAAAAGCATATAAACTTTAAGCTTAACGATTAAAAATTATTTTGAAGAAAAAAAATTGACGCACAAAAAATTTAGCCGTTCGCTGTATTTTCTCGAGAATTCCTCATTACTCAAGAATAATTCAAAATTTTAACTAAACAATAAGAAATAAAAAAGCTTTTTTGTCGAATCATTCTGAACCCAATGTAAAAGCAATTAATTCAGTGCTTTCAATTGAAAGTGTAACAAATATTGATGTGTATAAATAGCTGCAAATGATTTAAGTGACCTAATCAGAAGTGAATTCAATATACATAATATCAGGTTATTAATATCTAGATCGCCGCTCTTATTTTTTTACCCGCTTAAAACATTGAGTAGACAACGTGCAATCAAATAAATGAGTTATCATGTGAAGAAATAAACGAAACTTAAAAATCAATTCGTAACTCTTTACTACTTGTTTAAAAATTATTTTAAATATTTTCACAAATCGATTTAATTTTTTTTCACAAATTATAAGTTAAAAATCAAAATGGATTTCACAACTAATATAATTGAATCAAAAGCCGATAACTTTTAATAACTAGGAAAAGACGGTGTAAGCGGCCTCAAAACAAACGCTGAATAATTTCTTTAATGTGTGTCATATTCTTTGTGTAAAATAAACAATTTTTACTACCATTAGGATTTGAATATTTCCGATATTTGTTTTTATTAAGTAAGTTTCCGACATATTTATCTACCACAATTATAACAATTACGTGTTAAAAATCATGTAATTGCGAATTTTTTTTTATTTATATGAAATGCGACGAAGAGAGCATTCGCTTTTTGAAGCAAAAACGATAGTGAAAATAGTGATAATTTGTGAAATCGTCGGTTCATCGACATAATAAAACAATATAAACATCAATAAATTGTTTATCGATATAAACGATTTCTTAAACAGTGCGAAATCAAATATCGACTTTGATTTTGTTGTTGAAACCTATTACGAATGAAATTGACTGTCAAAACGCTAGCATCTCAAATTTTGTAACGTGATCGTGTCATGATTTTAATTTGGCACATAAAACACGCCTTTTGTCACGCAATAAAAAGATCACACATAAATATATGGAATCTCAGTCTATAAATATATCAAATATGCTGAAATTCAAGTTTGGCGTTTCATATTCTTGTATGCTGACTGTTCGATAAACGTACATTCGCAAAACTGAAGTTTGTTACGGATTTTACCGTCTAAACGATGAAGTTCTATAAAAAATTTTCTTTGACTTCATTCATTTGCTTTATTTGGTTGGTCAAATGTGTGCAGTTCAACAGAAGCCAAAGAGTTAAGCTTTTGCAGCCTGGTGAACCAGGAATCGAGCAAAAGATGTATTTCGACTCACCATACACGCCAAAGGTAAGAAGTTCTTTCTGTGTATGACTAAAATTAAAAATCAAACTAAACTCATAAAAAACATTGTCATTTGAAGATATAATTTTAAAATTTAGGTGAATTTAAGCGACAATTTAGGATGTATGTCGAGTCAAGAATGCGCATCCGGATGCTGTGTTATGTTTCGCAAGCGCCATATATGCAAAAGTTTAGCGAAAACGAACGAACCATGCTCGAGTGGTCAAATTAAAGGTGGATTCTATCCGCGTAGCTGTCCTTGCGAGAATGAAAATGGTAAATACAAAAATCTGATTAATTTTAATATTTTTAATCGCAATTATTATTTTTTCGATTTATTATCTAGATGTATGCACGCGTGAAAAAAATAGACGAGATCGAAGTGGTCGTTACATTCAATTGTGTAAACGAATCGAAGAAATCAGCCCGAAAAGGAGTCGACAAGCAATGCTAATCTAAGAGCTCTTGTGTAACATTTTTAACGAGAAGTCATTTAACTTGAAACCAAAAAAAAGAAACGTGTTCGAGTGTTTTGAGTTGAATGATCTTTCATTTTACATTCATTTTAAATTTATAAATGATAAAAAAGAAGAGGCAAAAATATAAAATTATTACAAACATTTCGAACTGAGAACATTCGAGAGATTAAAAGTTGTTTTTACTTAAAATCGCAATTTTTCTTAAAAAGTGAATTGAGAAATTATTTTGAGGTAAAAAAATTATCGGTAAAAGCGCTGCATGTGCTGTCAAACATGATTAATTGCTGTTTACTCATGTTCATTGAAAAATTGAGCCTGTTACGACATTTAAATTCACGTAGTCGCTTTTTTCGTAAAATAAGAAGCGATCGTGCACGCAGACGCTTCAGCTGTTTTTTATGATAAAATGTCGTTATGATTGATTTTAGTAGATAAAAATTAAAACATAGAAATTGTTAGTTTTGGTGAAAGATTAAATGTTTGATCTTATGTATTTTGAATTTTATTCTTTATATCAAATGATAAAATCATTACATGCGAATGAAAAGCTTTGAGCATTTGAGAAATTACAGAGCAAAACTAAATTTGAAACATGAGCCCGCTTAAAGTATTTTAATTAATTTTATACTTACAATCACTAAAATTAATGAACTTTAATGAATTTTATAACTAGTTAAATAGATTTCACTTTTTTAAATAAAAATTGTACCAGAGACTCTTGAATGAGTTCATGCTGACTATCACTAAATCGGAAGTAAAGCAAATATTGAGTTTAAAATATTTTTATTGATTTAAACTTTCATTTTATTCGCTTTATTCGAATGATAAAATATTGCGAAAAATAAAATATTTCATTAGAGAAATTCAAACAAACTTCATTTTTACCGAGCTTTTAATTCCTTCGCTAAAGCTCAAGGTTTAAAAGCAGCAAAAAAACTTAAAAAGCAACAATAGGAAACTTTACGCATTAAACAATTACGTTCAAGCCACTCTATTGATATTTTGATATTTTGTGATTACCTTTTGATTGTATTCAAAATTTGTTTTTTTTCGTTGATACACAATACCATTCTTCAATACATAAAATATTCTCAAATAACCCGTGACTTGTTTCATAAACACGAGTGAATTTTTTAGCACGACACATTTTTTACAATGGCACGAAATAATCTAATATTGTTTAATTAACTTATGTAGGTTGCAAGCTCATTTTCAACAATTTTTAAACACTTGATTTGAATTGTAGCGAGTTTCAAGAGCTATTGTCTGCAAACGTGACTCAATTGAATTTTAAGAATTATGAGCTTAAGATGTTTTTAATATAAAATTAGTTCATCTCTAGAAATCGTGCAATTCCTACTCTTGCTGTGTATGACTAAAGTTTTGTAATAATATTTTATTCACTTATTTGAATTCATTTTATTTATCATCTCGTTTTCCGATTTCAGTTCCGTATAGCATATTTTACCTTTTCTGATCAGAAATCAAATCTGAAATTCAAAGTACCGGCAAACGAAACGAATTTATATAATGCTATGAATTGATACAAGCTTAGAATCGCACTAATGCAGCAAAAAATTTTTTATTGAGTTGAAAAATAAGTAAATCAAAGAAAGGTTGGGCGAAAAAAAAAATTGATAAAAGTATTCAGCGAAGAAATATTGAAATTCTAGGTTACACAAACAATCTAAACGTGCTTAAAAGTATGTCTCTACCCTCAGCTAAGTCTCTGTTTAACGAAGTTAAAAAGAGTTTCTCAATAACAAAAGTCTCCAGAGTCATTTGACTTTATTATCGCGTACTTGAAAAGTATTGATTTTATGAACCATTTGATATTTGCTAAATTGAATTATAATTTGCCTTATGTCGAAGAATTGTTTTTTGAATTTCTCATAATTAACAACATAGCTATTGTAAACTAACGATTAATGATTAGAAATTGAAAAACGTTCAAAAATTCATAAAAGTGAAACTTAACAAAAAATTTATCTTAACAAAAAATTTTTCGATTAGTTTCGTTTATTATTTCGTCAATGCTTAGCTTTAGACAATCAGCGATATTTGTCAATTGTTCTGTTGCGATGAAACAAATAATTGCTTTAGACATACTTTGAAACTTAGCTTTTATATAAAAAAGTTGTTCTTACTTTGTTGATCGCAATTTTTTTATTCAATGCTTTTATTTTTTGCAAAAAAATGAATGATAGCAATACTCATTTTGTTCACTACAATCGCCGCTACATAATACTTGTGCTTTTGGGTCTTTTTACGGCCACTAATTTCTATCAACATTATGAGTTTTCCGCAATCACAAATGTGGTGGCAAAATTTTACGAGATCGATAGAACCGACGTAAATTGGACTTCGCTTTTGTACAATATTGGCTCTGTCGTCATGTTCTACCCGATAATGAAATGCATTGAAAAATTTGGCTTTCAAGTGACGATGACTTTGGTCACGTTTTGCGAAGCACTAGGTACTTGCATAAAATGCCTCGCTTTGAGGCGCGGTTATTACGGTCTACTTTTATTTGGTCAAAGCTTTTCCGCATTTGTCACCATTTGTCAGCCTTCGCTATCTGCTTTATTCGGTGCGAATTGGTTTAAAAGTGAGCATGTGGCCGCTGTGATCGGCTTGAGTTCAGTTTTTCTCAATTTCGGTGCTGCATTCGCGTTCGTTACACCGACACTGTTCGCTCAACTTACAATTCGAAGTGAGATTAAAAATGGGTTAACAATCATATCAATTGTTTTGGCTCTAATAACAAGCGCAACGTTCGTGTTGACCGTATTGGTGGTGCGCGAAAAGCCCCCCACGCCTCCGAGTTTGGCCCAAAAGGTGAGGGAGCGTCAAGTTGGGGATCAATCATTTCTTCCTCTGTTAAAGAACATCAATTACATTCTGTTAACAATCATTTTTTCGATGATAATAACATTATCACAAACAACAGCCGTTATACTCAATCAATCGATTCTCGCCGTGTTTCCGAATGGCAATCGCATTATCACTATTGCTGGCATATTATCGCTGATACCAGGAATACCGAGTTCTTTGTTGACCGGATTCATTTGCAAACGATTCAGAAAGTATAAGCGATTGCTAATTATCTATTGTTTTCTGGTTTTCTTCTTTGTCTCATTGTATACATTTAGCTTATGGCTTAAGTGTGAATTATTAATTTACGTGTCAATATTTTTCGCCGGATTTTTCTTTTCCGGTGTTTACGTAATCTCAATGGATTTTGTCGTCGAAGTGACTTATCCTTATTCGGAAGGTGTAACAGTCAATTTAACCACACTTTTAGGCTGTATACCGAGTATTTTATGCTTGCCAATTATTTCTTCGCTGATCGAGAAACAAGGCGCGCCAACCGCTAATTTGGTACTGGTGCTCGTCGCGCTTATCAATTTAATTATTTCATTTTTTGTCACTGAAGATATGCGAAGATTGAATGCCAATATTAGTGAGCGCAAGATGCTGTTAAAAACAAATTCAAATACAAATACAAATATTTTAATTCCGTAATTTTATTTTTATTTTCATTTTTTATCTTTGATATTTCATGTCGTAAAATATTTTTATGCATAATAAAAGTTGTGTTTAAAATAGTTTGTGATGAAAATGAACAAAAAAAAGAACGAGAATAAAGAATGAAGACATTTACTTTAAATTGCTTGTCTATGAGTATTTTTCTTTAAAATTCGAGAATTTTATTCACAAAGAAAAACTTAACAATAGATGACGAAATCAAATATTCATATATTACAAAGGAAAAATTATGAGAAAAATTTTCGCAAAAATTTTGATCAAAGAGATAAGTAGACAGGGAGGCCCCTCGCCTGTTAAATTTGCAGCAACTCGATGCAGTAGTTGAAAAAAATCACTTCACTCGCCAGTCGAAAGAAAAAATTGAATTTTGCCATACATCATTTCACAACTTAAACGCTTCATATTTTTAGTGTTTCACTTTTTTTTAAAAGCCTTGAATGGAGAAAGAAAAATCAAAATGAGTAAAATTTTAAAAGCTTTATATTATCTTCGTAAAAGGAAAACAGCGTATCTAAACATATTTCCCGAAAATTACTTAATTCACAAATGCTCAGTAAATTGTAAGAAATTCCCGTAGCACTGAATCGTGGTGATGGCTCCAGAAATTGCGTGCTTCCAGCGAAACACATTGTCAAAAACAATTTAGAAGAATGAAAAAAATCAGCACCTCTGCGATTAAAACATCAAAATAATACTTTAATGATAATTGAATTCAGCATTTGCGCGTGCATTTAATTATAAGCGTGAAAAATTACCAAAGCCAACAACTGTAATTAAGATGAAAAAAAATGATTGACAAGAAAAGAAGATGAAAATCACTTTTGACCAGTGAAAAAAAATAAGAAACATTAAGTAGAATAGAATTAGTGTGTGTTAAACAATGAATATGAATTTGACAGCTTGTTATTTTCAACGTATAAACAAGATAAAAGCTTATCGATAATGTAAATTAGAAAAAAGTTTAGTTTTTGAAGCATTCGAAAAAAATAATTTTTACAAGTAGAAAAAGAAGAAACAGTGCTTCGGGTTAAAACCTTCAGAGCGAAAAAGGATTGCGTTTCTTTGATGATTGTGACGACAAATGACTATCTCCTCTTTCTATTCTGCCTCTTTCGAATTGTTCAAAACTTCTTCAAACAAAAATACGCATTCATACACTATTTGTGAAAGTAAACACAGTTCAAGTTTTTTTAAATGAATCATTTGCTCTGAGCAAGTGAAAAGTGCGCGTCTTTTATCTACTTTGTACGCGGCATAAAACTTGATACTTCATTCATCTCACACCATTTCGCTCCTATTCGTTATCAGGTATAAAATTTTTTAGCAAATATAGTTGAAAATTAAAAAAAAACAAGATCGGGTGTTCCGATTTTCTATGATTCTTATAACAAATACTTTCTAAACAGTTTTATATTAGTGTTCAGTGTGAGTATTTCATTCAGTTGAAAAGCGTGTGCTGTTGCTTTAACACGTGCTCATTTACTATGTGTTTTAACTAGTACCTAACGAGAAATCATGAAAAGTTCTGTGATTATTTCGTCGTTTATCTTTTGCATCTGCATTGTGTGCACCTTTTCGGCCGATAAAGTGAGCAAAGCTAGAAAAGGATACGCGAAGACGATAACCCGCAAATCGAAAGACGAAAAAGACGTTGATTTCTATCAAAATTGGAGTATTTTCAAACAGTTTGACATCGATTGGAGCAACGAAGACTACTTGCAGCAAGCGATCGACGAAACACCGAGAAAGGTATTTTCTACAATTAATAAATAATAATTATCTCATTCTCTTTTAAACTTTAAGACTTTAAGAACTCGGAATTACTCACAAAAGTTTCCATCTTTTGAGGAAGTGCTTTGTTTCTTCTAATATTTAGCATTCTAACAAGCGCTCGCTTGCTATAACCTGAATATATTTTTTGCTCATTTACAATATTGTGCATGGTAGCTGCAGTCTTGTATTCAAAACTTTACTAAAAAGTCGTTTCTACTTTTGAAATAAAAAAATTTCATGACACAAATGCATCTCAAGCTTTAAAAAAAAAGTTTTTGCATTAACATTTTTTTCTTGCGATTTTTAGTAAATTTGAATCTGATTACAGGTAGACAGAAATATCGGACAAATGTGCTCGTTTAGCAGTGATTGTAAAAGTGGCTGTTGCTTGTTAAATAGATCGACTAAAATTCGTAGCTGTCAGCCGAAGGCGAAAGCTGGTGAACGATGTAGCGGCGCACAAGTGAAAATGGACGTCTATGTAGACGCGTGTCCGTGTCTTTCTGGTCTCGGTGAGTAACCTAAAGTCTCTCATCGTCGACATAGGAGTTCATCATTTTCTTTTCTCTTTAAAACAGATGTTTGTCCAAGTTCTTCCGGAATTTGTTCTCGCTAAATTATTTGACATTGCTCTCATCTTTTCTTTTTTTTTAATTTTAAAGCATAATATTGTCCTTTTGTTTGTAAATATAGCAAGCTTAAAATCTTCTCAAATATTTGTAACTTTTAACTTCATTTATCAATAAAGCTAAGTTACAGTTTTTTTTATTGTGGAATTGAGTGTTAAGATTGAATTTTTCATCATTTTTATATAGAAAATTTTACTGATTAACTTTCTGTAGCTTTTGATAGATTTATAAAATAATGTTTTTTAAATTTTTTTACCTGAAAATCTAAAAATCTTAAGTAAAATCCCTTGGAATTTTTTTTGCAATTTTTTTCAGTTATTGCATTCCTTATAATAAGCAAAGATTAAAACAATGAAAATGAATTTTTTACATGGTGCTGTTTTAATTGCATCGCAGAAATAATTGAGTGAAATTATAAAACGTAAACGAAAATTGTGGGGAAGTAAACAGCTTTTAACCATCTTTTCTAAACTTGGTGTCAGCATTTTTTACTTTGATCATGAGATTCGCTTATTTTTTTTGTAAAAATTTCATCATATTGCTTGTCTAAGTGTTGAATCTTAATTGAACAGACTCTCAGGTAACAAATTATCTCTGGCTTTTAAGATTTCTTGAAAGATAGGTTCGAATTTTTGCCTTTAAAATTTTTTTAGATTGTCTCGATGACCAAAAATATTTTTCACAGACAAATTTAGTTGAAAATTAAACCGAAAGAAGTGCATATGATAATCAACATAGAATAGAGGGCTTAAATGTTTTATAGTTGTTATGAAAAAAAAACAAAATTTATGCACTCTAACGAAGAGTTTATTTTTTGAAATGATTTCTTTGTTCAGTTCATTCGTTTCGCAAAGAAAAAATTTCATTGAAATGGTTCCTTTGCAGGAAGTGAAATAAATTCGTGCTTATTTTCATTGTTATTCTGAGATCGTTCTGATCTCGCATCAAGCTTTGAACAGCAAATCTTTCCATGTGCTGCCGTGATTAATGACACGAGCATTTAGTGTTGGTAAAGGTGTCTCGCTTACTTCTCATGGCAAATGATTTTTATTTCTTCAAATAGCCTTGTAATCAAAACAAGGCTCATGCTTTCAATGCGTAATAACACTTGTAAATTAAATTTTAATTGCTTACAAGATGGACGAAGTTTTATTGATTAAGTTTTGTCCATTTTGATTTTTATCGTCTAATTAATTTGCGAATTTTCAAATCTAAACACTTAAATATTAAAAATATCTTTTACAGTATAAGTAAAATTAAAAGAAAAACGAAAAAATTGAATAAAAAGAAACAAAAAATTTCATTGAGATATACAAACAAAGACATTGAGAAATAGAACATAACAATTGAGAAACATGAATTAAGGTGATAAAAATAAAAATATTCGTTCAATTTGATCGCTTTACACTTTATCAGAAATTTTAAAATACAACATAAACGAGTGAAAAAGATTGAATTTTCCTTGTAAACAATGATGTTTAAGGCAATTAAGTTAAACATTAACTAAATCATTTTGAAAGTTTCATTGACATATTTCCGTTTAAGACGGAAAATTCGAGCTATCAATGAGTGAACATCAAAGTCATTAAGCTCCTACTTGTGTGTAATAATCAACAACAACCACTAAATTATGAGATTTTATTTCATTTTTGTCTTTTCTCTTCGAGGTCGAACACACGATTTCGACTTCTTGTTACAATATTTTCCTACTACATTCATTTGGCATCACAATTTTCACTGTAATTGTGCTATTAAATACTCTTCTGGCTAATTCTTTATTTTACTTTTCATTTTAAAAAAATGAATACTTTTGAAGTTATAAGACAAAATTTGTGATACAAATACAGTCAGACCTTTTTAAAGTAAACTCCCACAAAGTAAAAACCTGTGAAAAATTAAAAAATTTAATAATCCCAATGTTGGGGATAGAAAAATAATGGTTGCTAAAGTAAAACTCTCTTTTGTAAATTTTTACTTGTTTTCAATATCA
>NCKU01002967.1:0-16806 GCA_003675995.1 Dinothrombium tinctorium | reverse complement strand
AAAAAATTGAGTGCGAAACGAACATTCCCATCGAAAGTGCATTAGCGAGAAAGAAAACAATTTTCATGGCTAATTGTGTTGATATCACTGCGTTTGAAAAACAAAGTGAATGTCAAGAAAAAGAAAATGTGTAGCCGAGCGCATTAAATTCACTTGTCACATGTTATGCGATTAGAGTTTGGTTTTATTATGAATTTTCTTTTTTCGTATTCAATCGACTTCATTTTTAGTCCGTCTACTCGTTATTCGAAAAATCGCTGCGTGTTTTTGTCATCTTTCGCTCAAATGTCAATTAAAATTTTGCAAAAAAAAGTTTGTTTCATTGATAATTATGACGAGAGAGACAGAAACTTCGTCTTTTTAATTGATTGACATAGTTTTCTCATAAAAATTTCTTTATCCAAATCAATTTATGCGTTAAAGAAGTCGCTCGTGTTATTCTAGCTGCTTATGCAAAATGGAATTTTCTTGTTCTATTCTCATAAAATTTTTTATTATTTTCTTCTCTGCAAATTTCTCTTTTTCATATTTCCATATCAAGCTAGAGTAAAGTGATGAGATTAAAGCGATCTAGATTTCGCATAAAATTCGTCTTTTAGCCTTACAAGTCATGTCAGTTTTGTTTTTTTGAATCTAAAATGCATATTCATTTTTTGTCGATATTTCTACCTTTCTGTTTTTCTTGTCTTATTCTATTCTTTGTTTTGGCTAGACACTACTTTAAAAATAACCACTGCTCTTGACAAAAAAAAAGTTAGAGAAAACTAAAACTTAATTTTTTTGTGCATTTTGTTAAAAAAAAAGTTAAAAAAAACTTTAAAGCAATTTAAAACAATGAAATAATTATTGAAATCGCAATTTAAGCGAACAAATTTTTAAAGAAAATTCTTTTAAATTTTGTTCTAACCTTCTTTATTCGCTACTTCCTTAAAAATAAAATTATTTGAAGTTCGCTAATTTCAAACTTTGATTTTTAAAGTTTAAATTCTCATTTTAAACGAATTTGCTTGATCAGCAGAGGAAATAATGAGAAAATTGCGTTTTGCAGTGAAACGAAAGAATAAATGTTTAGCTGAAAACTCTAATCAAATTAATTACATCTTCTAGAATCTTTTGATTTATTGCTCTTTTTTACAGTGAAATCGCATTTTAACTTCGTATAAATTTTATTCGTTTTGCTTTATTTTTGCTTTCCAATCGTAGCTTACAAACGCCTGTCGATTTTTTCTCGTTTTCCACGCGAAAATGATGCGAATCGGTTTGAAGGAAAACTAAAAGCAAGCAGATTTAGCAAACAGAACATGTCTGATGTCCCTTAAGAAAAAAAACGGAATCTACTTTGACTTTAACTTTTGCAAGATTCATGCATACTTTTTCCTGTCTAATCGAACGTGCATTGCTTGCACGCGCTTCTCTATTGAATGCAATGCATGATTTCAAATGCATTAAAATAAATTCACTTCTTCATTCTCTATGCTGGTTCAATATTGTGTGAAAGTTAGAAAAGGAAATTTAAAGCAGAAGTACACTATAACTCTGAGGAAACGGGAAAAATAGATTGCAGATCATATGCAAGAGAATAAATCAGGAGCAAACAATTCAGATTTGAATATTGTAAAAATATTGGGTCATTTATACTCAATGCTTGGCTCTATAATTCATTTTTATTATAAAATAATTGAACATGCTCACAAAAATTTTATTAACAAAACGCAGTTTCAGCCTTATTGATATGGTGCAACCAGAAAAGCGAATTTTTGTTAACTTCTCATATTTATTGCATTCAACTTTATGCCAATAACATTGAAAAGTGCATATGACAATTCAATCCTTTCGAGCATAATTTTAAAGTGATTCGGCTTATAGCTCACATTCTGTAAAAATGTATCATTTTTCACATCCAAAACAAGAGCTACACACCGAAATATATTTTCATTATACGCGACAGCGATCGTTATTATGTTTATAAAATGCGCTATTTTGTAATTTGGTTCATATTTTCGCACTTATTTACGCTTCGTGAGTGAAAATGAGCAAAGTTTTTGATCATCTGACCGCAAAGTTTGAACAAAATAAATTAATAACTCATGACAATAAACTCGTACAAATATAATGCAACCGTGGAAATAAGTGAAATTTCATACGTACACTAAAAAGCAAAAAAAATTTACCCTATAAACGCATTGCTCATGCGCTTCTTCACAGGAAATACATTGAGAGGAGTGGTGTAGTTGGAACTTTTTTTGTACTTACTGTAGTGCGCCTTTATCATCAGCTATTTTTTAATTATGTTAACTTAAAGAGATCTAGCAGGTAGTTATCAAAAATTAAAAATTACTCTGCATCGTTTCTCTCATTCTCTGCTCACTTTTGGTGCAAAATGCTATTAATCATTTTGCTTAATTAAAATTCTTGCTTCGACAATGGTTTTTGACATATTTTCTTCTTACATTAACAAAAATATGGGTCAACCAAAAGCTACCAATCAATAGAGCTGTTTATTATCGATCTTTTTGTTCAAGTTTTTGATCACATTGTGATCGAGACTTTATTGCTTCGTAAATTATTAAATTATTAAATTATGGGAAAAAGAATTCATAGAAAAATTTAAGTTTTAAAATAAAACTTTTTTAATCGCTCATTTTTGTTTTTATCAACTATTTGATTTCTCAATTTTTTGTAAACTTACAAGAATTAAGAATGAATATCATATATGAGCAAGAAAAAATAAAAGAATTATATGAAAATAGAGTTGACACGAAAGTAAAAGTAAAATTAATGAAAATTGAAAGGATACTAAAGTGGCCAAATGCTATGAATAAATAAAGCTTCAATTGCTAAAAGAAGCTTTTGTCTGTAAGAAGTACATTTGAGAATTTGATAAATTTGCTCTATAATGCATGAAATCGACTGAACAGGCGTAAGCTCTCTCGAATGGTAAACATTAAACGAATAACCAACTCTCTTCGCTCAATCAGATTTGTTCTATTTGTTAAAGTTTTTTGTGTTGTCAATATATCAAAGAGACTAAAATCTGCAGTTGTTTATAACCTTAATTTAAGTCAATTTTCAAAAATGATGAAATTTATTAAAGAAACTTTTGCTTTCAGAAACTTTGACTTGAAAATTTAGAATATCACTCTAGGTAAGCAAAATTGCAAAATAACAATTTTTAAAAGAATTTTTTCTCTATAGATGATGCCGCTTCTTTATTTCACGCAAATTAATTGCTTCGCATCTCTAGCTACTAATATTTAAATTTTCACCAGTTTTGCTCCGAAAACAAATTGGATGCTATCAAAAATGAGAAAGACTGCGAACTTAATTTTTCATTCTGACTTTGTTCACAAAATATTTTGGAATAATTTTTAATTTTGTATTTTTCACATCATAATCTAATTTATGAGTATAACTCAGGAAGTGTGATGAAATTGCTTTATGTGTTCTTTAGCGATTCTCGAGCACATTTAGGCTAAGCCTCTTCAACGGCTTTATTTGCTTTCTTCTTATCTTGCACATTATTTATGTTATAGGATAATACCTAATGATTATGTGATCACATATTTTTGCTGATACCTTAAAATGACTTATGTGGTTATATAATTGCCAAATATATAAAAAATTTTCAAAAATCAGCATGCCAAAAAGCACATAAAGCACATATTTTTCAAAATTAGCACATAGACACATAAATCACATAAAAAGCGCATATTTTCATAGAATTTTGTAAATAAAAATGCAAAATCAGAAATTGAATTTTTCTAAAATCAAAATTATAAATGGAACTTAACTTACTCATCTTTTTTCCCTCGATTCATGGGCAAATTTAGCGAAAAGGAAAATATGTCGCTAGTAATAGGAGCATAAATGTACTTTATAGAGTAAAACTTAAATACAATCGAGAAAATTAAAAGAATTATGCCAATAGTTTTATTTAGAAATTGTTGACGAAAACTTTTTTGTGATTATTGTGGAACAACTAAAAACCTTCACGATTCTAAACATGCAAGAAGCAAGGTGATACATATTGCAAAAAAGAGGCATTAAAAGTAGAAAATTGTCAAAAAGGAATTATCTGGAGTCGCTAAAGAAAAATTGGTCAGGTAATTAGAAAAGAATTCTTATTTAAAATCTGGTACTTCATCTCAAGATTTTTATATGAGAAAAATTTTGAAACATACATCTTAACCATATTTGCTCGTTTTCGACTTATAAATTTATTTTTAACAATTGTCGCCTTAATCTAATAGAAGAAATCATAAAAAAGCTTTAATTTGTTCATTTTAACTCATTTTGCTGTCTAAAGATAGTGAAATTATGTAATTTGGTAAAAAACTTGATTTTGGGCACATAAATTCCTCTCTCCTCTTATGATCATAATTAATCGATTATTACAAAATGACTAAAAAGTTGTTAACGTCAATGATCTTTGAAACAATGTTTTGCTATCAATGTTAGCTTATCAAATAAAATGATTAATTTCATGAAAATAATCACGAAACATAATGTCCGTTAAGGTACTACCATAAGCAAAAAATTACTTTTGAAAGTACACTTCACTGCTTTGCAAAAGTGTCAAAATGTATTTTACTGTAAATATACGTTGAAATTCAATATACGTTAAATCAATGGTGAAATTTATTTGAAATTGAGTAGAGTATGCTATCAAAAGTTTTTTCTTACTGGGATGCTTTTAATTTATCGATTTTTTTTTTCATTGATATAAACAAACACTCCAACTACAGTAACAGCTTTCACATACAAACACGAGAAGTATCTCCATAACTGTAATTGTCACAATTCTCAACTGCTGATCGATATGTTTAACAGTTTCACAAAATTCTATTTTAATTAAAAAACGTCCTAAAAAATTATGAACATAGAAAAAGGTTTTACAAAAAATTTAAGCCTCTAGTGGAGCGAATTTGTATTTCGCATTTACGATTGTTTCCGTTTTGAAAAGCAGTTTTATTTAAGTGAGATTTTTCGATCACTTTTGGCTTTTAATGTTCTATCAAAAAAGAGGAAATAGGTTTTCAAACTATTCGCCTTTGCTTATTTAGTATCAAGTTCTATTTATATTTTTAACATATTAGATTCAAACGCTGATTAAATATTGATGAAATCTTCATTTTCATCAATTTTTTTAAAATTAAAAATACAATTTTATTGTAAATATTTTCATAAAATTAAATAAAGAATAAAGAATCGAGCAAGTTTTATCTTTCGCACTTTTTTAATACCACTATTTGAAGACTACACAGACTAAATAGTTAAAACAAGATAAAAAGTCGATTTTTCATTTACATGGGATTTTCAATTAACTTGTAAATTGACTGATAAAAAAAGAATTTAATTTGATTTGAAAAGCAATTATCGAATCACGCAATGGGAATCATAATTTTGAATTTTAAAAAAACTTTTTTCTCTTGAATTATTAAAAAATCTTGTTTTCAAAGAAGCTAAAACATGCACTTTACTTTAATTTACAAAAGTAAAGAAGGCAAACATAGATTAAACTTGATGAAAAACATACAGCAGCGTGTAAAAAAACGTTTTTAGTTAGATTAAAATGAACAAATCAATGAATAAGAAATGAGCGGAAAGCTACAAACACAATCTGGCTATATATTCATTAGCAATTCATTAATAACCATGCATACAATCAATCGATAGAACCAAAGAACAACTCGGCAATCTGTTATGCAGTACCATTATTTTCTAAATTAGTGTGGAATTGGTAAGTTGAATTCAACGAATCAATGAAACACATTCCATTACTTTGATAAAATTAACATTTTGATTAATAAACATTCGTTTTTTTTCTTGTGGTCTTATTTGCTTCAATGAGTTTTTCAAATAGATAAGTGAAAAGAAATTTCCTTCTAAAGCATCTTTGTCAACCTTTTTTTCTCTCTTCAATGCTTGAGTATTCACAGACTTTCGAATCACTTGAATATAATTTAGATATAAAAGCATCAAGTTAAATATGTCTAGTTACATTTGAGAGTTAAGAAACGCTGGCAAAAAGAAAGTAAAATCACATTGCTTACTATCAAAGTGTTTGCACGGCCAACGACAATTTTTTTTTTCATTAAACTTGCCTGTTTTGTATGAATAAGATAGTAAAACATCGTGCCATTTACGGTATGCTTAAAGTTTGCTTTCTCTTCGCTTATTTCGCCGAAGTACACATTTTACTTGAATAAAACCTAATGCAGGCTTACACAGTATACAAACACAAACACAAATGATTTATTTATTTGCACGCAGCATATAAAAACGAGATGAAAATGCATGAAACCGGTGAAAGAGATCGAACACGGCAAAAATGTCGAGCACTTGTTTGAATAAGACTGCATTGAACAGAGCATTTGATTCTGAAACGAATTGATTGAAACAACTAAATTATTTGAAAACGAATCAATAAAGATAATTGAGTTACACATCTTGCACGAGAAGAATGTTTCACTTGGTTGATTTTTTCTCTCATTATTAATCTCTTTAATACGCTACGAAGTGGCGAGTGAAATAGAAATAATCGAATTGAATTATCAAGCTTAATAGATGAAGTTGATTACGTATCGTCAAACTCGTTCAAAATTCACTGAAAGAGTGTCTCGCTTAACGCTTTTGTTCATAAAAACCCATTCACCTTCGCGTATTTTTCATCGAACTGCATTCAAGTCAATGGTCATCGTGAATTTAATGCCATATAAAGTTGTTATTATTTTGAAATGTTTTCGATGTCAACATTTTTCATTTTGGAAGCAACTTTTTATGTTCTTTATTTGAACACGATGCAAAAATTTTCTTTTATTGATGTGTCATCTCCTGCAACACAAACCATTAATCAGAGGATCCATGATGTGGATAGTGAAAAATTTTTCTCATGTTTAATAAATTGAACATGCTGCTTACTCAATTGAATTTAAAATATGAGAAATCACTCTACTCGATTAACAATTTAAATTTATTTTAACCATTGAAATTTAAATAGGGAGAAATTACTCAAATAAATTAATTTACCATTAAAAATTCGATTTATTTAAATTCAACAAGAGTTTACAATCATATTTTTTACAGTCTAGATATTACAGATTTATCGTGTCTTGATGATTTCAATTTTTGTTTGTAAATTTTAAAATGTAAGCAAACTATTGACTCCTTCCTATCTGTTCTTTTGAAATTTCTCAATTGATCTTGTTTTTACTTAAATCTTGAAGTAAATTCAATTATTTCTAAAAAATTTTCATAAGCCAGAATAGACAAGTTATGACTAGCGTTTAGGAGTATGTATTGTACTACTCGCGACAAAAAGTTAATTTTCAAAAAGCATAATTTACAGCAAAATTTTAACTTTTTATCGGAAGTAGTACATAAATAAAATTAGTAAAATTTTCATGAATCCAGTTTAATAATTGATCATTAAATTATGAAATTTTTATATTTGAAGTACACTCATGTCCAATAAAATCTTTCAGTCTTTCGCTTTGCAGTAAAGCGATATGAAAAGATTTTATTGTACACGAGTGTACTTTTGAATATTTTTAAAACAATTTACAATCGAAACAATAATTCAAATTATTAAACTCCAATCGTTTCTTAATTTAACACTTGATAATTGTATTGCAAGGAGATACATTTAAATTAATTCATCTATTTTAAGGCAATAAACACTTTGTCCAAGCCGATTTCTCTATAATGTATTCGAGAATTTACTGCAAAACTTATGATCATTCGGGACATAAAACCATTTTCCCCATCATTTTACAATATTTTCAGCTCACATCAATAAACTTTGTCGATAATATAGAATTTAGAGCGCAAAATAGCTCATTATTTAAACTTTTAGTAGAAGTTGCTTAAATCTTTGTTATTTTAAAATTTTCAATTATATTCTATGCATTAAATCTTGTAATTGAGTATAAGAGTGAATTCGTGATTAATGATATTTTTTTAATGATTGAATTGCACCTATTCCAAGGCGAGAATGAACCCTAGGATTGTGAGAAGGATTCAAACAGTTTGAAATAAATTGTTTAAATTTTTTACAGACTTAAAAGCATTTAAATTTGTAAATTAGGTCTGATCGAAGAAAAAACGATAAATGAATCGATATTCACATTATTTCATATTGTAAAGTGTTGTATTTTACAAACTGTGTTTTAGATTTTTTAATTAACACATTTTATAAAGTTAAAAGCTCTTGCTCAATAAGCAGCAAAATGCAACTTGATTGGTAATCTCATTTAGCAAAGTTCAATGAGTTTGAAAAATGGCGGATGAATTTTTTGAAAATAATTAAATTTTAATCGATGGCAGTGTTTTTATTCTCATCGTTTTTAAAGCAAAGTAAAACTAATCATCGAATTTAAGCTTTTTTTTAACATTTCATTTCCTTAATTCATTTTGTTTCAATTAATTTTGTTTTCGAGTTGCTTTAAGCGTGGCGATCGCGATTTCCGAATATTTACGATCGATCGGCTCACGTTTATCGTACAATGAGGGCGCGTGAAAAATGATACCACAGATACCTATGAACACAGCGATGGTGAATATCCACAAGAAGAGTCGATCTAAAACCATCGCAACGAATTTCCAATCTTCTCTGACCTGTGTGGCGAAAAATAAATGTAAGAACAAAAAAAAAATTTGGCTCATTTAAGTGCTTCGATATTTAATAAGTGGCGATATACAGCAAACGTATGTATGTAATATGTGTACAAAATGTTTTCGTATCGTTTCACGTTAGCTTTTATGTCAACTAGCATCGATCATTTCGAAATAAATCTCGTATAACGTGCAGTTGCGATGCAATAAATTAATATATGATATAAAAGTATTTGATTCAAAAAGAGAGAGAGAGAGAGAGAGAGAGAGAAGAAAAATTGTCAGAAATGAATGCGAAATGAAAAGCCAAAGTTATTTATTGGCCGTAATTTCGCGCACAAAGAGAAAAAAGTTGCGCGGATGAAAAAGAAAATAATGACCGCAACTTTTGTTAATGATGCTTTCTTGAACTTCAACGCTCGCCGATTATTGGCATAGAAAATCAATTTTATTTTCTCTAGGCTGAAACGCTTGATGAAACTAATCGTAAAAAGTTGCAAAACACAATGAATGCGGGTAAAACAAGAAACCATCGGCCGTACCTCGCGTTCGCTTATCGATTTCTTTGTGTGATCTGCGAGAAAGTGAACATTGTCCATTGTTCGTAAGAACAATGAATAAAAGTGGACTTTTCGCAGTGAATCCTTCGTGACGAAAGGCGATTCAATGTTGCATTCACAGCGTAATGAAGACTGATACATTTGTTCGTTGTCATTGCTTCTTTCACCACCGATTTCGAGCGGAGGCGGAGGCGGCGGCGGTAACGGATAATCAAATGGGTTCATTCGAGAACCGTGCACTTGACACGAAGGCATCTCATCTGATGAATAATGTAGGCCATCCGATGGATGCGAAAAGTTTTGATGTTGCTGTTGATTTTGCTCGTCGTCAGCAGGACTTGGTCCTTCCGACGAATCTTAGCGAATATTCAAATTTAAATAAGATGTCATTAGATTCTTGTTTCTTACCACAAAAGTTAACTTGAGTTCCGAAATCTCTGAATTCGGTTCCGTTATAAGGGCGAACAACAATTTTGTGCAACCTCTTTTCAGACGGTTGCTTTGAAGTGCGCGGATCATAATTTGGCCTCTTCATCAACAATATATGCGGAAGTACTTGCATAAACACTCGTTTTACCCACGGCGACATTCGATGCGTGGACGAGGAGCGAAAATGAACATTGAGCACTAACACTGTGATGCATATCGAAAGTGTCACTAGTATCATTGTGAACAGTAAATATTTGCCGAGCAAAGGTACGACCAACGATGTCGGTGGTATTATTTCGGCCAAAAGTAGAAAGAACACAGTTAACGCGAGTAGAACAGATACGGAGAGCGAGACCTTTTCGTGAAAAAATGTAAATTTTAAAAATACGATGTCGCGCAAATATTGTAAATGAAATTCATTTTACGAATTTCATTTTGTTTTTCGCTTACCTTTTCACCAGAGTCTGAGGGCAAATAGAAAACAAGTACAGTAAGAAAAGAAATACCCATGCAAGGTATAATTAAATTAACAGTGTAAAAAAGTGTCTTTCTTCTCATGCTGATGTTGAACGTGATATCGACATAAGGCGCGTTGCAGCAAAAATAATATTTAATGTTTCGCCTCGCTGGCACGTCGATTATATCCCACTCGACGCTCAGGTAGAAATCAGATAAATCGATACCCATCTTAACCAGCGGCGTTCCCACTACTTCATCTTTATGCCGTAGATCAACCTATCAAGCAACAAAAAGCAGCTGAAATCGTTAATTGGCTTAAGCGATACAAATTAATCATGAAGCTGATTTTGCTTTCCGAAATTTGCCTACAGACTGATTTATTTGCGTTTGAATTTTTCTGTAACAAACTCGGTCATTTAGATTCTGTGAAAAGAACTAAGAAAAGGCGAAAATTTTTTAAGTAAATTGTAATTTGAGAGAGTCAAACAAACTTCTATAATGGATCATTAAAAAAAGAAGTCTCAGATGAGAGAGATTCGCTTTTCACGATGGAATTCGAACATTATGAAGTGAAAATCAGAGAAAAAACTTTCTGAATTGGTGATAAACACCATTAAGATAATAATGCAATTCGAAAGCAATTTTTGCATATTTGCTTTAAATTTTTGTTAATTAAATGAATTACAGCTAATGCTCTGTTAAATGAACTCATTAAATTCTTATCAACTCGCTTTGTTTTAAACTTCGTTATTGAAAAACTTTTGTTTTTTCAACCTAGAGAAAATAAGGTGAAAAAGAAAGTGAAAGTATTTTCACAGTAAAAAAGAATAAATTTTTTAAATAATTTAAAAGATATTCTAATAAAACTTTTGCAAACAAATGTTGGACAAAGTGATCTACTTAAAGATGAAAAAAATCTAAAACTTTATTTTATCTAAATTTCTTTATTCAAACGTAGTTCGACTCATTGGTTAATTTAATTGTGAAAAAAGGAGTACCTTTGAGCCGTCGTAAGACCAAGAGCCAAACTTCATTATACACGTTTGTTCATCGAACGGAAAGTATTCGACATTTATTTCACAAGAGCTTTTATACAGCGCTGGCGGCTTCCATTCAATGTCTCCGTTCCACATGATTATCGCTTTTGTTGCCAATGTCACGACGAAATTTCCCGCAGCGCTATTTTAAAAAAGTTTAAGTCGTTTAGATTTAGCTTGAAAATGGCATTAAATTTGTCTTTTGGGCAAAGTAAGGGTTGAGAGATAGTAGGCTTGACAACAAGCCGGTCAGTTTGATGAAAATATTGAGACAGTTGCTGAATGGTGAGAAATCTATTTCGATTTAATATCGATGTTCAAAGATTGAGAAGTGATGTCAAAAATAAAATTTAAAAAATTTTCATTTTGAAAAGTACACTCACATTTAAAAATATTAAAAACTTCTTTTCGCTTACTTATTATAAAGCACAATATCAGGCCTCCAAATTTGACTAGTCGGCACATGAAGCATTTTAATTCCTCCGTATTCTTGTGGATCCCATTTCAATTTATAATCGTGCCAATACTTAAAATTATAAAAATACAAAAGAATCAGAATTGCGAATACTTTGGTGTTGAAAATTTCAAGAATGAATGACAAGTAAACAAAGGACAGAAGAAAATTCGCTTACTTGCTCGACCCACATCGAAGTGGTCATCATTTGATCTTTAAGATTCTGTAAACGAAAGCAGAAAAATTAACGAGATTTACGATGTGTTTTGCGGCGATAAAATTATCGTTAAATTTTTTGATTGATTTAATGCAATGATTGATTGCATTTACGCACAATATCGCTTTCAAAACAAATTGTCTCATTGTTTTTATACTTCATTTCAAAACGTTTTTCATCTCTGCGTTTTTGCTGTTTGCTCGAAATGTTTGTTGAATTCGAATTAAGACATATAACGTTTCGAGCAATTCGATCAATGCCCGAAAGAGCATATCGATTACTCTTTTTACTTCGGCTGAACACGAACAAAAAAAAATGTAGAAATTTGAATTATTTATGGTTAAAGATCACTCGAATTTATTCGCTCGTACAAAATATATAGAGAAAATTTTTTTAAAAAATTAAATCGAATCAAATAATAAGAAAATTTGAATTTTTTTACAAATATTTTTTACTTTACAAGAAAGAAAAAAGATCCAAAAGCAAAATGTTTATGTTATTCTAAGAGCTTTACGAGAAATTATATTTTGGTTTTCACACTTTTTACTTCTTTATTCTTATATTTTCAAGATTATTAAGAAAAAAGTTGATGATACGCAGCATTAAGCTTTCAAAAAGTTAAAAAAGTTGATTTTGTTTTCTTTCTCTTTTGAATGAATCGCAGAAATTTATCTTCTTTATGAATATTTATGAGTGAATTAATTCTAAGTTTATGCTGCATATTCAAAATTCGATGAGTTAACATGTTCAAGAAAATAGTGCAGAAACAGCATATTTTATGCAACACTTTTCTACTTGTGAGTAGCGTTAATTCAGTAAAAACTTTCGCATAACTATCGGGCAAATATTAATTGCACTTGTTCTATTAAAAAAGAAAAAAGAAATAATATTAAATCCTGATAAGTTAAATATAATTAAAATAATGCTTGTTATAGTGATATTGATTATATGTTCAAGACTCTTGAATCAGAGAGAGAAACATTTGTTTAATGTTTTAATTCAAATTTTTGTAAACTCATTTTTTATTAGCTTTTTTATTGAATATTCCACAATTTTATGGAAACTCCGAGATCTTCAAATAATTGCTAAATTTGCGTGAAATTGGTAATGAAATGTAATAAGCTCACTCAAAATTTTCAAAAGTAATTTTAAGCTATATCATAGCACCGCTTTCTGTTTTTATTACCATTTTATTGAGAAAAATCTTTACTTTCTTCCAAATTTGAGCGAAGAAAGGAAGTATGAAACGATAAGAAAAAGAGAAAAGAAAAAATAAAAATTTTATTGAGAATTATTTTTAAAGTTGCGTTAGAGTGTCATTTATAGTCACGAAAAATAAAGCGATCTAATGGAGTTTTTTAAATAAGAATTTGCGCTTTTGTGTTTAAAAACATTGAAAGCTTTTGTTGTCAAATTCATGCATCTTTTTGAAAAATAATCAAAAGGAATTAGTTAATTAAAATTTGATAATAGAATTCATGGTTCATAAAACTGTTTTATTCAGTTTATTGCAATCGTTTTATTGAAAAATATTTTTGAATAATTTGATCAAAAAGAAATGAATTTATTCCAAAAGCGCTTATCAAACAATGTAAATATATATTCAATACAATACAAATATACATAGGTGGATAAATCGTTTCGGAATAAATTCAATCAATTATTTGCAATAATGTGTTTACTTCCGCTCATATTCTATATGACTTTAATACCTTGTCTAAACTGAACTTGTACAAAAATTAACTTAAAAAATTTAAAAGTTAAAGAGTTATGATAAAAATTTTTATAGCTTAAAAAGAACGATAAATTTGTCTTGTTTAAATATATTTTTTCAAATGTTGCAAAGTGGGGGCAATTTCCGAATAACCCCATATTTTATTTATCCTTATTTAAAAAATTTTGTCCACTCTTTTTAAAACTTTTTTGCTATTTTTCAAAAAGATTTGTAAAAAATTTTCAAATCTTTTTCCTTGATTTTATGTGCATTCAATCCCACTTTGAACTAAACACAAAATGAAGTAACTACCCAGTCATCGAGGATACAAGCAAAATTTTTATTTTTTATTTGAAATAAAAAATTAATAGTTTTTGAACTTAATGGTTTTTTGACATTGGTTTTCCCATAGGATGGACAAGATTTTTTTGAGCGCATCTCACATTTTTATCGGCAATTTTTGTGTTGAAAAATACTTTTGGACGAAAACATGAATTATGAGAAAGTGAAAGTGGAGACTAAATTTGCGACCGAGCTCATCTTCAAATGATCACCACTGCACGGGCGAGACCGCAATAATACTTTGTGCAAGTTCAGTTTGGACATGTTTATACATGTTTTTATAAATAAAATAATTTAAAAAATTTTACTTTCAATAAGAGCTAAAACTAGAATTTTTTGATAGTTAAACCAAAGAAAAGGAATAAATGAGGAAAAAAATTAAATTTGTTGAGTAATATTTCACGGCAAATGAAGATACAATCTTGTATAAAATTGTTAAAAAAGTAAAAAATCTTGATCCCTATCGTTTGCTTAACATAAAACTGAAAAAAATTGAATTTTCGAAATTCTTTTGTGCCTTTTGAAGCACAAAGATTGAAGAGAATAAAAAGAGAAGGAAAGTAAAGAAATCCTTAAACTTTGTTTTAAATACGCTGATTTGGAAATATTTCAACGAATTATTGTTTTAAGATAATTTTCTAAATCAGTAATAATTTGAAATTCTTGAAAAAAAGAATTTTAGCAATGATCTTGTGAAATTTCGAACTCTTTAAAGTTTCAAAATGATGATTTATAGTAAAATTAATTTGCTGAAATTCACATTTTATTTTCTTGTCTTTATAGAATGTTGTCTTTTAAATTATCGACAAAATTTGCTTTTGATAACATTGGTGAATGAAAAAAATAAGAAAAAGATTTAATAAAAAGAAGAAAATTAAAAATGTCAAAGTCTCAATAAATTTTGTGAAATTAAAAACCTTAAAGTCAGTGTGAGGGAAACTTTTGTACCTGTCATAATTTGTACGCAGGAGTGTACATTTCGTGAAAGATCGCATATAATCAGCCAAAATAATGAAATAAGAGTCAAGACTTTGTTATCGTTGATTATCGATAGTATTTTTTTAGTGTAATGCATTTGCTGAGTTACTTTCCTTTATCTGTATACTATAGATATTTCCCCTTGCGTATTTTTTCGATCAGAACACGATGCTCTCCGAAGCCAATGTGCATTACCGTACCTTGCCACTAGTTTTAAGGCATGCACGACACGCAAGAAGACAAAGACGCTTACGAAGCTAAAATACGTATGAAATTAAAAGCACGAAAGATGACACAAAAAAGCACAAAACGACGGAAAAAAGCGTTCCGTCAAATGCAGAAAAGAATTACAAGCTGAGTTTTTAAAATTAAGTGCGTTTGTATTATAAATTCCAATTTTTACAAAAGTCAATTCTTGTCAAACTCTTGCAATTCTTGTTAGTCAAAACGAATAAAATGACATTTATTCACATTGTTTGTTCAATGCCGCATCTTATATTGATGATCGTTAAATTTTCAATGGTGAAATCATTCGAGCAAGAAGCAATGGATGATGGTGTTGCAAAAAAGACAAAATGGTGTTTTTATACTCTCGTACTTTTTCGTGCAACCGTCCGTGCCTTGCTGTTCAGCGAACACGGTAGCATTGTAAAGCTCTAATTTAGAATCGTGAGTCGAGAGTAATATGATGATGCGCAATTTCTTTTAAGCTGATAGTATTCAAATGTTTAGCCGCTCTCATTTGTAGATAAATTCATTGTTTTTACGCCGCCGGTCAAATCTTTTTGCGTACTAGGCGACCAAGGTTTACTTTCACTGACCAAATTGCATTTGAAAACGGTTTCGAGCAAGAGACAAAGTTAACCACAAGTTAAATATGAAAATTATTAAAATTTGGGAGCCTCAAACTCAAGTGAACAAGTCCTTTAATCAAAACTTCACCTCGTTCAAAAAATGATAAAAAAATTAATATTTTCTTTAAACAATGGAAATTCAAGTAAAATTCGTTAGATTTATGAATGAAAAATTGAATTTCGAAAGTAACGTGTTTCAAAGAGCAAATATAGGTAAATTTGAATTAAGATCAAAAATTGATAAAATCAACAATAAATTCAATAAACACTTGAACTAAACTTTTTAATGAAGAAGACAGAGTTCATATCTCAATTTTTTAAGTTTAGTAAATCTCAATCTATCGTGAATTTTCTCGTTTTAATAAAAAATTCTAAATAAATTAATAAACAATCCAAACTAATGAGAAAATTAAATTTTCTAAAAATATTTTTTTATGAAAAAAAGCCAAAAATATCATTTAAGTCGATAAATTTTATGGATTGAATGTGCTTTAAATTCTAAAAAATAAAATAAAAATTTTCGTCGTAAGCTTTGATGAGAATATAAAGTTTAAAAATCGCAAAAGTGAGATCGTGAAGTTCGCCTCGATTTTCTTAATAATGACCATCATGCTTGAGCACAGGATGTTCTAACAAAATAATTTTTTTCTGAAAATTTTTTACTAAAAACATGAAAAACATGAGATAATAGCACTTGAATTTAAAAAGCCACTTCATATCAACATTGCGATGTCTGCAATCAATGCGCTTAAAGTAGAAAATTGCTCGTATTTGAAGCTTCACAAATTCAAGTCACGAAACGATTTCAACAATTCGCTGCTTTTTATACAAAATGTTTTGTTATCTATTTGAAGTCATAGTAAAGATTAATTTTTTTTTCTTTTATAGCAATTACAAATGAAACGTTCCATTTCGGAATCATTTAAGTTGCGATATATTTTTTGTACACTTTCAATCAATCGCATACAATTTTGGTGAAACAACACCGAAGAACAATGTTCTGCCTTCGAGCACAGCAACTGCGACACGAAGTTTTACTTGTCAAAAGTTGAGTAAAAGTACTTGATAAAAATGAGCATTTAGCTGATGAAAAACAAATGAAAAATTTTCTGCGAATCTCTTAGGCTAAAATAATTGATAAAAGTTAGA
>NCKU01002966.1:0-16809 GCA_003675995.1 Dinothrombium tinctorium | reverse complement strand
CTGTAACCGCTGATGAATATTTTTATAATAAAGAGCAAATTCTTTAAAAAAGCATCAAAGTGGTGAGAAAAAATTATTTTTTCAACAAAATAGTGCTTCTGTCCATACGTTTAAACGTATAAATCACTTTTAATTTAAAAACTTTAACAAATAAATAAATTACAAAGGATTTATCCTTAATTTGATATCCGGAGTGCGGATTTGGCTCCGCCGACTTTTATCCTTTTAAGAATAGCGTGAAATTAGTTCGGATATGGAAAGATGGTGATAATTAGAGATTTAAGAATTACTATCACCCATTTAATCGGTAGTATTTTGAAAGAAGAACTCGATAGTTACCGAAAAACTATGCTTTCACGGGTAATGCGGTGAATTGAGAATCATAACAGTGATTTCGAGGAATCCGGTGTCAAAATGCGTTGTGAAACCCGGACTACAAAATAAGTAAAAGATGAGCATTGAGCGATTTCAAATATTCGAGTTATTCAATAAAACATGTGTTGCATTTTAATTCACACACCCTGTATATTGTAAAGCATGACCAAACTGAACTTGCACAAAGTATTATTATATTATATATTGTATTCTCGATGGTTGGGTAGTTAATTCTTTTTGTGTTTAGCTCAAAGAGGGCTCAAATGCACATAAATTCAAAAGAAAAGATTTGAAATAATTTTTTAAAGTCGATTTGAAAATAAGCAAAAAAGTTTTAAAAAGAGTGGACAAACTTTTTTAAGTAAGGGTAAATAAAATAGGGAGTTATTCAGAAATTGTTCCCTCTTTGCAATATTTGAAAAAGTATATTCAAACAAGACAAATTTATCTTTCTTTTTAATCTATAAGAATTTTCATCACAACTCTTTAACTTTAAAAATTTTTAAGTTAATTTTTGTGCAAGTTCAGTTTGGACAGGTATTATATTAAATTTTATCGATCGATATTTGATTTAAAAAATAAAAATCGTTCTAATTATCATTGTTACACTTTATATTAATTTTTAAATGGTTTTTGAATAATTACAAGCTGTTCAGAAAGTAAGAAATCACTTTTTTGAGTGAAAATAACTCGCAAAATAGATAAAATATCGAAATATTTTTGATTTCAAAATAATCGTCGTTTACCGATGAAAAACTTTATATTGAACATTTTATTGAAAAAATTTGCATTTTGATGATATTTGAGGAAAATTAGAGGTTATTCTCGACTCCCGTAGASTTATGCTGGTGTTTTAAAAAACTCAATTGTTAATGTTTTTCACTCTTAATGCAATAAGTGTTTCACACGAGACAAAAATTTAAAGAATCACTCAAAACATTGCACGAGAAATTATTCAATTATTAAAATTTGGTATTAATTATAAAACTTTTAACCTGCCTCAAAATCGCGTGCATTGAACTAATTGTTAAAAAATTATTTCTTTTAAAATGAAAGAATCAACAATTGAATGAATTTATTCCGAAAAGGCCTATCAAACAATGATCATTAATCATTAGAAAGGCCCTTTCGGAATAAACTCATTCAATTAATCTTTCAAATACAAATTAATTTCTCGTGCAATGTTTTGAATGATTTTTTAAATTTTTGTCTCGAGTGAAAAACATTAACAATTGAGTTTTTTAAAACACGAGCATAACTCTACGGGAGTCGAGAGTAACCTCTAATTTTCCTCAAATATCATCAAAATGCAAATTTTTTCAATATAGTGTTCAAAATAAAAGTTTTTCAACGGTGAACGACGATTATTTTGACATCAAAAACATTTCGATATTTTATCTATTTTGCGAGTTATTTTCACTCAAAAAAGTAATTTCTTACTTTCTGAACAGCTTGTAGTTAAGATTTTGACAAGTTCTATAAAAAACTAAAAATTTCTTATGCTCAACACCTTTTGATTTCCTAAAAATTTATAGTTTGCTATGCGCAAAATGAACTACTGGATACTTGAGAAACAGATTTTTAATTGAATAAACATACTTTTAATGAAAATTCTATACTTAAATGAATATGAAAACTTTTATTTTCAGCATTATCTCAAGACGACCTTAAGATTCATTTAAACTATGCAAAATGATACGCAACAAACTTACCTGTTGCAGTTGCGTAGTGTAAATGGAAGATGCATGTAAATTTTGTTGCATAAACGTGTTTCACGAAGTTGAAATATTCCCAACTTTCCGCAACTTTGTGGTGCACAAACCAATTGAATACGTCATTCAAAATTCAAAAATTGATTGTAAATGAAATTGTTTTATTTTCGGTAAAGATGTGACAAATTTTTTGGATAAGGAAGATAAGTAAAAAACAAATCTTTAATTTTTTCTTGATTTCTGTTTCTAATTAAGCTTTTTTTAGCGAAATAAGTAAAAATTTAAATAAAAAAGCTCAATATCGAATGAATTATGTTAAATATTTCAAAATTCAAGTAAGTTCATTTCCAGAAGCTAAGATATTTTTGAAAATGAAGCATTTTAAAAAAATTTGCAAAGTGCTAAGTTTATCAGTGCACGAAGCGTAAATCGTAAAGTATGCGCCTTTTGAAAAAAGAGTAAAAGCTATTCTAAAAGTTATAAAATCAAACAATATTTTAAACAAAGTGCTGAACTGATAAAATGAAATTTTTTGCCTGTACCGTAGCATTCTCCGATTTGGAAATCATGAAGTTGGAATAACAATGACCACAATGAATTGTAAGAACAAAAATATCTCTTTATTATTAATTTTATCCATTTGAAAATTTTCTTACTAAAGCAATTAAAATTTAAATTTTGTTTCTCTACTTTTGACACACTTTTTACAAGGAAACTATCTTTTTCTACTGTTTTCTGATTTCAATGAAATTTGGTGTGCAGATAGAACTTCATTAGTGTAGTAAGATTTACCCACATCAGAGGTGCGAATTTTGCGCGTGAAGCAAATTATTTTCAAATAATTCGCGTGAAAACTTTAACATTAAGTCTATGGCGAACAATTTTGTTTTTTCGATTGGGCCTAAATCTCAACCGATTCTCATCTGGTTTGTTTTAAATAAAAGTACTATTCAACTTCTATCTTATAAAAGATTCTCATAATTCTGTATCAAAGCACTGAAAAATTGCTTTTAAGATGTTTAACATTAATAATTATAGAGATATAAATAATTATAATAGCACCTAATGAGTTAAAACATTTAAAACAAACCAGGTGAGAATCGGTTGAGATTTAGGCCTACAATCGAAAAAACAAAATTGTTCGCCATAGGCATAATGTTAAAGTTTTCACGCGAATAACTTGCTTCACGCGCAAAATTCGCACCTCTGATGTGGGTAAATCTTAATACACTAATGAAGTTCACTAATGAAGCACAAAAGATAGTTTCCTTGTTAGAAAAATTTTAAAAAATTTTCAAATTTAAAATTATTTGATTACAATTTTCATATAAATAATTTTGCGATGCCTTAATTGATGGTCGAATTTAAGCCACAAGAAATAAATGTTGCTTACAAAATGTGTTGCATAGTGTAAATCGGATGCTGCATGTCGCAAAAATTTCTTTTAGAATTGTTGCGCATCACTGTATCGTGTAAATCAGGGTGCAATTTTCAGTTAAGGTTTTAGAAAGGGGCCAGGACAGGAACGGGGATCGTACCATCTTGGTTTTTAAAAGGTTACGATTCTTAAATCATTCCTCATCCATCCATCATTCATTAATTTTTCGACGCACTAAAATTCTGCTTGAAATTGAAATTCACACCTAATGGATTGAATAGCTTCCTCTTTCACTGAACCACAACTTGCATCTTCCTTTAATTAAACTGATATGCAGGTTTTAAATTAATATGACCTCATTCTTATATTTAACTAAAACTTGTAGAGCAAAATACGATATTTTTAAGACTTTAAAGGTTAAATTACTACTACTTATCTTGAAATCAATTGTAACATGTTCCCTTTTAGTTTTAGTCTTGTTCTTATATTGATGCACAACTCTTACAAGATGTTTAGTCAACTAAGTGCTTAGCTTAATATATTATTAACTGTATCAAAAAATGTTGTCGGAATGTTGATGTTGAACGCTTAGCTCTTCACAATTTAAGAAAAAATTTGACTTTCTCATAATTTTACCTTGAAAAATATCATCAAATGCAAAGCCATCAACAACAACTTTTTGGTCTACATCTCGCTACCAACCTGCGATTTTTGGTGTCATTGAAACTTTTTTTCAGAATTCATTAGCTTTAAATGACACGAGTTTAATCAATCTACACGCTGGCCCCAAAACGGTCATCCTCCTTTTTTATACAACAACTTTCATTCTTTGAAGCAAATATTAATCGACCTTAAAGCAATATTTATATACATGTATTTATTTAATTTATATGTAAAATTATGCAGCGAAGTGGTTACGGTTCCTGAATCACCAGACGCCGCTTACGGTTGCAACACGGTTGCTGTTACGAAACGGTTAAAAACGGTTACAATGAATAGGATATGGTTATTAAATTGACATAAAAAGTCAGCAACTTACTAGCAACTTGTAAGCTGCCCGGCCATAATTGCGTTGAACAAGAAAAACCCTAGGTTATCTGCTTGACATTAAGTGATGTCCATGCAATTCTAAAACGGCAAAAACTGAATAGTTCGTTATTTTTTTTAATCAAAGTACAATATTTTATAATCTGGAGATTTTTTGTGATTGAAACTTATTTAAAAGTAGTATAAAAGTTTTTTGCACTTACGATGACAATGTTGCACACAAAACTTATCGTAACAACGTTTTGGCTGCGTAACAGTCAATGCTCATCAGGTCAGTCCTTTTTTGAAGACTGAACTAAATGATTTTTCACTTTTCGCCGGAAAATATTAATCAAGAGAAAGTTAAACAGATTGAAACAAAGGAGCAGTTTATATAATTGTTTTTTATAATTTTTAATGCTTCATGTTTTCCTTTTATATACAATGTATGACAGATTTATTTTAGGGACCGAAAGATAGGTTTGCATAAGTTTCGGTCCTTATAACTGACAATGTTGTCACGATAAGTTCTGTGTGCATCATTGTCATCGTAAAATTTTATACTTTATTGAAATCAACGATGACGACGAAACATCTTTTCATTGATGAAACTTATTTCTCATATTGTTTTATTAATATTTTATGTTTCTCGTACTCATTACATTTCGATTTAAATTTCTTGGCGACTACATCTATAAAGACGCTTATGGTTCCACCACGCTTAAAAGCATGACGGTTTGAATCCGGTTTCAACCTCGACGGTTACGATCGAGTAATGGTTACGAATTTATGGAACCGTTTCGCTCCTTACAGTAGCTTTAAATTTAATGTTATAAAGCCTAAATGATTACGTTTTCATATAAGTTTTCATCGAAAAATAAGTGAGTTATTGATTTTCAAATTAGGCTACTTTCATAGCGGAAACTCTTTAACAGGACTGCAAGCTGCCAAATATAAAGTAAGCGTATTTTATTTTTCTATTCTCAGACTCTTCATAAATTCCAAAATATCAATAAAATAAAAGCAACATAGCTTCTAAAAGTTTTTTATTTTTCTTTCTCTCCATGGCTTCATCATTATTTCATTTTCCAACTTTTGCAATTAAATTTTAATAATTAATGCAATAATTATAATAGTAATAATTATACAAATCTTTGACTAACCAGAGCTCGAATGGGTAAAAATTGTCGAGTCCAAATCCATCTATAACCTAAATTATTGCCTAAAAGCCTGCCGGTCAACACCCACTAGGCACATTAGCGTCCAAAAACCTGTGAAACATCCAAAACCTAAAAAATTAAGGCATGGTTTAAAATTCCAATTCTTAATTTTTTCATAACATTTAAGTTTATATCTGAGTTTGTGAAACAAATAGCTGTTGTTTTAAAATTCAATACTCAAATAAAGAAAAAACAACAAAATTTTGGAGGAATTAAATATAAAAGAGACCAAACTTAGATCCATCGGCATGTAAATCTTATTTTTGTGACTTAACAAATTTTGCATGTCCAAAGGTTGTTTGGTTATTTGTGTGAACATGACCCAAAAATTTATGCTGTACCCAAAACCCGCCCAAAATTTTGGGTTTTAGGCGGGCTTTGGGCGTCTCTTTTTGCTCAAAGCTCATTTAACTTCTAAATTTAACTCCCCGTCGCTGATTATAATAACTGAAAATGACGATTATAATTATCGATAATTTATAATGAAAAAAAATTATTCAGAAAATTCCAGTTAATTATTTCAAAAAGTGCAAACGACAAATAATTGATAGCGCCTATTTAAACATTTGAAAGGTTTTGAGTTAGCTACGTAAAACAATTTGTTGAGCTCAATTTCTAACTTCACATTTTCGAGAAAAATGAAGCGACGAAGAAGCGGTTGAAAATAATTGTTGGCTTGAAACGTTTGTCGGACACACACGAGTTAAAAATATGAGAGCAGATCGTTTGCGAGAAGAGCGGCAGCATTCGATGGAAGGGCAGTGCTTTGTGAGTTCCTGATAGCAACAACTCGTGCACACAGTTTACGGGTACATCTGTATGCATCGATATACATCTGCGCAAATTTAGCCCTCGAAACAAAGATTCACTCCGCTTTTCTTCCGTTCAGTGCGAGTGAAACGTTCTCTAAAGAATAGCGAACTTCGCCGCAGTAGTCAAAACGTTCGCCTCTCAAACGAGCTAAAGTAAACGAAAGTAAGTCGTTTGTTTGTTGTTATTTCTTTCACTTTTTCAAAGTCATTGGTTTCTCGCTTTCGAACAAAAGCGATTGCAAACACTTGCAATCGATTTGCGAATCGACGAATGAATGAGAGCTAGTGAGCGAATGATAGCGGATGAAGCTGTGTCCCCCGCAATGGCACAAGTTGTCATCTCTGCAATACTGCAGTGAAGCTATCGCCAAACACTGGCCGTTAGTATGCATTCGATACTTGAATTTTTCATTCTTTTCTACTTTCGTTTCTGCATATTTATTCATTAACCCAATTTCGTTTCTCTTTAATTCGTCATAAATATTTTTTCTTTCTCTCGCACTACTCTATGTGCGCATTTGTTTCGGAAAGCGTGCTCTTTAGGCACGCAAACAAAAAAGTTTATCTCCTCTTTTCGCTTATTTTCATGTAACTGCCAAAAAGCGATCAATGCTTTCTCTCAAATTTACTCGATACACATTTTTAAAAAGCAGCGAGAATTTCATTGAAACGCTGAAATATCGAATTAAGTTGAGTCAACTCTTCTCAAAATAATGATTTCCATAAATAACTTTTCGTTTTCGTTTTTATTTTCTTTTTCGTTCGCTTTCAATATCCGATTCATAAATATTAGATTCGCATTTAATATTTAAACATCGTCTAATTATATCTACGCTGAAAAAAGCTCACTTTTTCGAGCTGATTTTCTTCCAGATCTTCATCTTAATTCATATTATTGAATTCCAATCTGTTTGAGGTCTAAAACTTTAACCCTCATGAAATTAACTTTTGATTTCATGTTCGACGAGAGAATATAATTGGATAACATTTTTGATTGAATCAAAATTAAATACTTTCAATGTCTTTTCATAGTTTCAATAATGAAGCATTTCAAACGTTTTTCATATGAGGTTAGGTTAGCGGCATCATAATTTATTTCACCTACAACTCGTTGAGCGACAATATTTTTGATTGAGAGTTTTTAACTTTCAATTTACTGTAAGCATTTGAAAATGAAAATTCTGCTTTCGATTGCATCAAAACGCTTTCGAAATCTTGCAAGAGAAGAGCGCGGATTTTCTTCTCGCTTCTTTTCAGTTTATACTTTAATTTATTTTAAGTGCTCGAGAAAAGCCCTAAAATCCAAACCAGTTTCGCTTGAGTCACTGTGTAAATAAAGCGAACGCCGAAACCTCTTTCGCTATCCAATGCGATACTCATTTCTGTTTCGAGAAAGGTTTTTAACAACATGGTTTACATTCGCGTTTTTACGGTATTCAGTGCATTTCAATCCAGACGCTTGTTTTTTAACACTTTGTTCGTAAGCTTTGAAAGCGAATTACACTTCATTTATAAACCGAATTCAGCTTTTCTTGTTTTAAGCAACTTACGTCATTGCATTAATACTCGAGTCTAGCACTCTTAAAGCTTGAAACAGTGCTAAAATTCAATGCAAAAGCAAATATTGTTTGTAATTTAAGAGGTTTTTTCTTCTAAATGCTAGAAATTGCGTCGTAACGCTTGTTTGCAGTAGTTGCTTTATATGAGTAAACTCGCCTGCTTTGGAAGTTAGTCGAGAATTCACTTTAAACACATTTTAGCACTCGATAATTAATGATTTACAGTTTTTTATAGTTTGCGAAAGTTTCACAACGAGAAACCACAGAGAGCATTGCATAAGTGTGCTTCTCTCTGAAAAATTTATTTTTAAGCACCTAATAGGCTTACACAACACCAAAAAAGTAAGATACTTGAGAAGAGAACACAAAGAAATCCAAACAAGTTTGTTTGAAGATTAAAATTTATCGATAAATGTGATTGCTTAGAATTGCTGTTATGTTGAACGAAGTGTTTTACTTTCTTTTAACGAGAAAGTAGAAAGAAAAGCGTGTTTACGGCGTCTTACCTCATTCGAAGCGTGAAGAGCGCTTTTTGGAGCAGGAAAGTAAATTAAAGGGAAGCGCGTTTCCGTTTTACGAGAAAGCGCAATTTTTGTCGTTTTTGTGCTTTAAAGCAGCACAAGACTGCCATTCATATTTCTGGTTAAAACGCTTTTCTAAACACGGATGCTCTAAAGTTTCTTCACACACGGTGACAGTTTAGAATTATGACAGTTCATAAAAGAAGTACATCGCATTTAAATATGAACACCGCATTAAATATTTAATAGCGTTTTTCTTTCTACCTACTCATTATTTTTGTTTATGCAAGCTTACAGCAAACAGCCAACAATTTGAAATCGTTTTCTTCTCGATCTATCGTAATAATCTTTAATCGTAACAATCTGATTCATATTCACTCTAATTAATCAATTTGTTCAATTCGTGGTTCGCTGGGCTGGCTGCGCGCAGACCGATATTCAAAATTTTCATTAAACTAGTCATGCTTTTATTTAAATATTTAATGATTAAATTGAATAAGAATAATTAGAATAAATAAAACTGTTAGTGTTCTCTCTTTTAGTCCCAATCTTTTTCGAAAAAAGTTGAGACACTTTTTAGAACAGCAAGTAATAAAACTCACGCAATTCCCTCTATTATTAACATTTAACTTTTACAATCGTTTTTCCCAATGATTTTCATTGCATTTTAAAGTTTCCCAAACGCATTTCGGAAAATAAGTTTTTAATTTGGCTGTTAAAATTGTCATTTTCTAACACTTTGTCCGATAAACATCGAATTTAGTGTTAATTAAAAAATTTTATGTACAACAACTTTTTAAGTGAAGAGTTAGAAGTGGATATTTAATGAAAAATTTTTGCCGAAAAGTTGGGCGAAACGAGAAAAAACCATCAAACCATCACTGTTATAGTAAAAGCAAAATTCGAATACAATTAAAACTCGTGTTTATGCACCATTTTTGCAGAAAATGTTCATTAAATCGAAGATTTCGTAAAAACAGTCATTATTTACGACAACAGGAATGAAAAATTTTATTCATTAAAAATATGATTCATAAAAACGAAGTTGATCTGTTAAACGCGTGCGAGTCATTAGCAAAAATGAAAATCCTCAAAAAGAGTATCAAAGCTGTTTTGCTTTCGCCACTCCAAAGTTTAAAGCTAAGTTTTCAAAACAATTTTTGTCCACTTGAATCAAATTTTACTTTTCTTAGAAACATTTCGCCAAAGAAAGTCGTCTTAATATTGATTGATCTCAGTCTGTTATAGTGTATTTGCATGTAACAAATAAAAGGCTCAAAACTTTAAGTTTTATTTATTAAATTTTGAACAAGAAAATTGATTGATATCAAAGAAAATTGAAAATAAACTTTAGCAAACGGTTAGCGCTTTTGCATTAGAAATAAGATTTAAACTTGTATCGAAAAATGAATTGAAATTTTTGTAATTTTCGTTAACATGCACTACGAACAGTCACAAAGAAAACAAAGTTTGCCGGTGATTTAAAGAAATTTGGCTCAAGAAATAAAGTTGAAGAGGTGAGATGCAAAAAAGGTCATTTAAGGGGCAATTTAAGTTTAATTTCAATAAAATTTGAAGCTGAATTAATTAAACAATGACTCGCAGGTGTTTGCTGTAATGACGTTTGTTTTGTGTATTCACGCTTTTCGCGCTCGAAGCCATTTTCACGCTGTTTCCTTCTTAAAGTTTAGTGTTTTTAGTTTAAAAGTCATCAGAAAAATCGATATGAATAAAAGCGATAAAATTTCAACTGTGTTGTTTGCAATGAAACGATTAAAACTGTATTGAGGTATTAAATTTTGCGCAGTTTCAGCTGAAGTTTCAATTGGTAAAGATCTAGTTCTGAGTGCAATCACATTTCGCTTCACACGATAAGCACTTGGTGATGAGTTTCAGAACAGTGAGCTCGCTGATAACGGGACTTTTTGCGCCAACTATTTCTTATGTGAACTAATGCAGAACTTGTGGTTGTGTGTGGTGACAAAGCGAAAGCATCGACTAGTTAACGCTATCTAAAAGTTGTATGTGTTCAATAGCTGCAATCACCAGCAAATTTTTGTAATTCCGTATTTTAGCAATCGAAAATGAATTTTTACAACGTTTCGAGGTTGTGTGTGTGCAGTTATAAATTCAGTTGAAGACGCATTTGAATACGCGAGAATAATTTCAAATGCTTCACGGGTTAGTTTTTGTAAAGAGCTTTTTCGTGAAAAGCGGCGCAACACTCGACTTCAATACGTCGCCTGCTGGAACGTGCGATTCAATTTTCTGCGCTTAAATACAGCATTTTCAAAAAGTGAGTTGCTGCTGCAAATAAACAGCTTTGTTTGACGGTAATACCTGAAGTTCTTTCAGCGTATTTTCGACCATCACACATGATTTAAAGCGTCGGATGTGTCAAGACGTGAGCGCCTCCAAATTTTACTTTCAGCTACTTTGGCGATATTTTGCGGTTAAAAACAGTGAAAAATGAATTGACCTTATTTTTGAAACTAGAGGCATGTGTTTTTTGCTGCGAAACAAAATCAAAATTGATCGCTTATTACTCGAAGCGTGGGTAGTGATTTGTTCCTCTTTTTCATTTTTTTTTGCCAACTGAAACGCGAACGATAATTTGCTTTCAGCACGGAGAGAGTATTGTAAAAAATCGATTTAAGCGAAATTTATTAAATTGAGATGAAAATCTAAAGTAAATGCATTTGCTAGCGGCATGCTTTTCGATATTTTTCGTTTATTTTTTTCGTTAAGCATACACTCAAGGAAAGAGAAAAGTTTACATTGTTAGGTAAAAGAAATGGTAAMAWWWTKTACCATTTCTTTTACCYAACAATGTAAACTTTTCTCTTTCCTTGAGTGTACCATTGCGTATGCCGCGTAATGCGCGTGAGGCACGTGATGCGTACTGTTGGACGTAGCTGATGAAGCTTAGGAAAAGCCTCGACGTATGCGAAAATAAATTTGTGTACGCAATTAAATTCGCATTTTGCTGTCTTTAAACTTGTTTTTTCTTTGCTACTCTCCTCAATCCTCGCAAACAATTGATGCATCTTCGTATTCACCAATCGTGCGATGCTATTTTCAGCATCGTATACGTTTCGACATTAGCTTACGCGATCGAAGCCTAATTACTTTTCGCATTTGTTTGAAATTCAAATTATTTTTTCGCACGCTTTGTTTATGCTTTACAGTCTCACATTTCTTAAAATTTCACTTTCGCAATTAAGTCTTGATTATCGATCGCGGTGTGAGCGATGGATTAATACAAAACCGATCGAAATCACCTTAAAGTTAGTTTAAAACCGAACACAACGAAAGCAGGTCATTTATTCTCGTAAATCATCTCTAATCGCAGAGAATTGAGCGCTTTTGTTTGAGAGAGAAGCGGACGCAGCAACAAGCGATTTAAGAAAAGGTATTCTTACGAAATAAAGCTTTCGTTGTCGCTTCCACAGTGTGAATGAAATGAGATGATTTCAGCTCTTTGTGAACACACACACACACACACAGACACTGATAGCAATCAGTGATTCCTCGCGTTTCTTGCTATTTTACTCATTAATTAAATGAAATTCAATTAAAGCGCTTAAAAACAATTGAAATCGAGTGAATTCTCGTCGCTATGCGATTGCAAAATGGGTGCGTTTGAAAAATGAATGCCTGTTAATCGGTCGTATATTGCAATTGAAGGGTTAACAGCCTACTGTCAGATGAAATGAACACTTCGCACACATTGTATAAGCAGCAATTACACTGATAGCGACTAAGTTTTTACTTTCTTCGCGAATAGTTAATTTCATTATTTGTCTGCCGCAAAGCGAGCGCTTTGTTTCGTCTCTTTACGATTCACGTTTTCAAATGATTTCGACAATAAGCATTTGCATTGTTTTCACTTTATCCTTGTAAACAATCGTTGCAAACTCGCCTTTAATGTTTCATTGTGCAATTTCGCAATTTTTGCAACGTTTTGAAACATTGTTCTGAGCGGGGAAACAGCGAAAAGTGACGGTCAGTTGCGATCGCCGAAACAGTGCGGTCATTCATTCGATCGTGCGATCGATGAAACACGAGGCGAACGATAAACTTGGGTTAGTGTTTTCAGTGTCTTCTAAACAAGTATCGTTCGCAAGCGGTGAAAGCGAGCGAACAAACCTATGCCTCCAATTGCAGAGTGAAGGAGGTTCGAAAGGAGGCTTCAAGTGAAATGCTGCTGTTGGCACTCATTGCTTGAAGAAAGCAGTTGAAAGCATTAAGACGAACGAAGCCCTTTTCGAGGCCTTCGCTTTGCCAAACAAAGAACTGTTCGCTACTGTCGCCAACCGTTCGCATCTCTCTCGTCTTGTCGCTCACAATGAGTTTCTCGCGACAGGTACACACGAGACAAGGCTTGGATGCATTCCGTTTCGCTTTGCAGTAAGTGCTTCAAATTCGTCTCATTTTGTGTCTCGTCTGATCACTGCTAATTGCCATTTGTTTACAGATCTCAATTGGGAAGAAAAATGATGACTTCTTCTACTCTCGTCGAAACAGTATCCATCAACTACGAGGACTTCACCGAAGGCTTTCTCACTTGTGGCACATGTCTTTGTACTTATGACGGCAGTGAACGCACACCGAAGCTTCTTCCTTGTTCGCACACCATTTGCAAAGCGTGTCTGGAATCAATGGTCTCTCAAGTAGGTGTTCGGGAGTCGGGCTCATTTCGCTGTCCAATATGTCGCGAAACAATTGGATTACCGCGCGGAGGAGTCTCTGCTTTTCCGCCTTCCTTTCTCGTCAATCAGCTTTTAGATCTTATTTCGAGACAAAGGCGAGAAGTGGTTCCAAAATGTTCACATCATGTTTCACAAGAGTTACTTTTTTGCGAGACCTGTGATTGCGTTTTTTGTAACCTCTGCACCAACGATTGCCATTCAAATGTGATTCGAGATGCTGATAACAAATGTGAACACACGGTAATGCAATTTTGATTGTACTGATGTATGATTTCGTTATTTCTTGCAAGCAGGTGATACCGTTTTCGATTGCAATCAAACGAATGTCGGAAATTTTATTGTATAAAGCTCATCAATGCATTGCTCGACTTAACGAAGCTCATGAGAATGTATTGACAGAAATGAGAAAATTAGATCAAAATGCTGATCACGCATTCGAAGACATAAATCGCACATTTCAAGAGATGATCAATATTGTCGATCGTCGTCGTCAGGAATTGCTTTCTTACGCGAAAAAAATGAGGGAAGACAAAAGATCTGTTTTGCAGGATCAGCTCAACATAATTGAAGGTGAAAAGGCCAAAGTAGAAGCAGAGTGCAGTGGACTACAGTATCAAGTGGAAGTTAGAAATATAACGAAGAAAATAAGTGATTTGAACGAGAAAATTGATTCGGTTAGTTCTCTGCAAGAGCCGAGAGAAAATTGCTTTATTCGCTACGAACATTTGCACAATTCAGCGGTTGATGACATTCAGAAAGCTGTCAATCACTTTGGCAGTATTCGCACGAGTAAAACTTTCCCATCCCTTTGCACAGCAACAGTTGGCAAGTGTTCAGCAAATTTGAAAACCATTGCTCATATTACCACTTATGACTACAATGGAGTTAAACAAAAGTTCGGTGGCGATTTGGTTTCTGCAGAAGTAATACACTGCGAAGACGGCAGTAATGTAGCCACACGAATTGTTGATAACCGCGATGGTACTTATGATGCAATATTTGTGCCTCCGAAAGGAGGACAGTACGTACTTAGAAGTAAGTCGAAAAACTTCATTGTTTTTAGCTGTATAAAACTCATTGCCAAAAGCAATCTAATTTACTTTCGCATTTTTGCGCATTAAAAGCAATGGAATCGCCTCTCTGAGCAAGTAAATAGCGATATCTAAATTGCTTCTCTTTCAGTAAACGTTTTTGGCCGTCCAATAAAGAACTTTCCCATCGAATTTGAAGCCAGCAGTCATATAAATCCTCTTTGTATTTATGGTTGTCGTGGTACTGACCAACACCAGTTTGTTCAACCTGTTGGAATAGCACTTAATCACGCGAACAACACGGTTTATGTTCTCGACACCGGGAATGGACGAATCAAAGTATTGTCTCAAAACGATTGCAACAACTCTCCCTTTACTTTCGTTACTCATATTGAAGCAAGTGCTTTAGAGAACAGAGCTTGTACTGGAATTGCATTGACGCCAAAAGCAGACACTCTGCTAGTCACAAATTGGCGTAGTCGCAATATTACTGAGATTACTATCGAGGGGAAATTCGTCAGGCATTTCAGTCACAAAGAGTTAGTCGAACCCACTTGTATAGCTGTCAACAACGAAGGCGAAATATTTGTGGCAGATAATGGTGCTAATACTGTGTTTATTTTTCATCCATCGGGAAAGCTAAAGAAAAAAATTGAAAATATCAACAACAAAGGCGTTCCCAGATTTTCTGTCATAGGTGCCATCAATATCGGACCCAATAATGAATTAATCGTTGCCGATTCGCGGATTCAGATATTTTCATCTGATGGTAAGTTCGTTCGAGAAATCTATCCAGAAGGAAAGCTTCGAGGAAACTACGGAGGAATTGTTTTTGATCAAAATGGTATTTTATTAGCAACAAGAGTCGAAAAGGCGAAAAGTTTTATTCAAATATTCGAATACAATTCCGGAGCCATTAAATTCACAATCGATAGCAACGATGCAAAGCTTAAGAGACCGAGCTCTTTAACCACCACCAAAGATTTTCATGTAATTGTTGTTGATTTGGGCAATGACTGCATAAAGAAGTACAGATATCTTTAGAAGAGGTGCCTGTTGTGCAAAGCTCACTCAAAGCATCATTAAATCACACTGCTAGTCAAGCAAACAGTAAATTATACTCTGATTAGCGTTTGTTTGTCATCATCTTCATTTCTTCTACAAATCTCGCCGTTCTCAGTAAACATTTCAAAAAGCAAGCTCAGAGCGAAATTTTTATCCTGCAGGCAGGAAAATGAAAGAATCTAATTTAGAGAATAGTCGAATTGACAGATGCACACTCTTAAATTGGTCGATCTTTGACAATCGCATTTTGATAACTTTTCTTTTTTTAATTGTTGAAACATTCTTTTTCATTAAACAATGTTTACCATTTTTACTAAACGATTTTTGCGTATACGTCCTTTAATAGTCATAAAAGGTTATTGAAATCCGTTTAAGCGTTGCCTTATTTCCAAAATTTAAAATGAAAATTTTAAACTAGCAAAATTCGGATTTAGTCGAACTTTATAAATGAGAATACTTCGTGGCTGTAAGGATTATTTCCTCTATTGAACTCCATCTCTTATTTTTGTGCACTACCAGATTCCTAGAAATAACCGCCTCCCAATAAGTGCCTACATGTAAAAAAATAGTGATAATGCTGAATAAATTTGGTATTAAGTTAAATGGTTTTAAAAAATCAAAAATATTCCTGCTCTGAAATAAACCCTCGAGTTTGGTGTCTTCTGTGCATTCTTGCAGCTGCAAAATTCCAGAATTCGAAAGACAGACATTTTTTGAGAGAACTTTTGAGCGATTGAATAAATCAAAATGTAAGTGCTGAAGATAAGATGTTGAAAGCTTAAAAACCAAAACAGACTAAGAACGCTGAAGGGTGTTTACGGTAGCGATTTTGATCAGACAAACTTTATTATCGCTAATGTTTAATTTTTAAAACTATTCAACTATAAAAATCTCCATGACGCATTTCGATTACACTGAAGCTAATGCGAAATATTTAAATTTTAGGGTTTTAACAGGCTTTTAGTCATAATTCGTATATTTAAAGGTTAATTTAATCGAAATTTTTTAGTTTAATCATCCCTTATTTTAAACCGTTTTTGAAAGCAAATTAAAATACTGCGTTAATAAATTAAAAATATAGTCAAAACTTTCTGTTTCGACGTCGTCGGGGCCAAAAACTATGTCGAAATGTAGATGATGTCGGATTACAGAGGTTTGACTGCATTTTTACTTTAGCCAAATTGTGAAAAAATCTGCTAGAAGTTTATATAAAAGTACTTTCGTTTCAAAATAAAATATTTCGATAATCGAAAGTGATATTCACTGCAATACCTCACAAATAAAAAAAGCGTCTCACAAAAATTGCGATAAAAAATTTTGATTAAAAAAATGCGTTTAATGAATAAACGAACAAACTTATTACCAAATAATTTATTACTAATATTAGTAATGTTTATA